>CM070836.1:31480235-31717735 GCA_036326025.1 Chrosomus eos | reverse complement strand
GAAGGAGGCCAAACCACCTGCCAGCATTGTCTGGTGAGGGGGAGCAGAGCATGATGGGAGGTGGGATGGTGGGTAGATTTAGTTCTCACAGGATTCATTCTCTCAGAATTCCCGCCAACACCCCTTCTACGCACACACTCCTCAATGCTGTTTCACGGCCATTGCCCTTCAATACAAACCTTTGGAATGAGAGAGAGAGAGAGAGAGAGAGACAGAGACAGAGACAGAGACAGAGACAGAGACAGAGACAGAGACAGACAGACAGACAGACAGACAGACAGACAGACAGACAGACAGACAGACAGACAATATTGATAATATTCACAAATGAGCACAACTTTTATAAAGTTTGAAGCCGAAATATAACTGCCAGAAGTAAAAAACTAAATGATAGGCTATAGACGTACACAACGGTTGCATGACTTCAACATCACCACCAATACGCTTCTGTTAACTCTTTCAGTCTTTATTAGTAAAAAATTTTTCCTTAAAATTTGAGTTAGAATAGTTTCCAAGAGCACGGTTAGAAACACACAAGGTTGTGAAACTAGTGAGTATATGAGTTTCCCTGTTCGATGTGATGTTTAATGTCCCTGACAACCTCTGTAGTCCCAATTAACCCCTTTTTCAAAAGGGGGTATTATTGATGTCTTTTACGTCATATAATAAAACGTATCTTATATCCAAATATCCAGTATTACATGCTACATACAGTATAGGCTTTTCTGTGTTCCCAAATGCCTCTTCCTCAGGAGCGATCCTATTTATTCCTATTTGTGGAGTCAGATATTTTGAAGAACTCCCTTAAAAGCCTATTAAAAGGTCTTAGCAGCATATTGCAAGAGATCAGAGAGTGAGGGTGAAACGCAACAGAGACAGAGAAAGAAAGAGAGTGAGTAGGGGTCATCATAGATCTCTTAGCTGGTCACATTAGCTTGTAACAATGTGTATCTGAAGTGCTTAACCCGTAGTGGAGCGCCACTGTCTCCCTTCACAATGGCTTAGATCAGCGGTGCACAATACAGGGTCTCACAGAGGGCAAAAGATGGGCCAGAGATGAGAGCGTGGCGGCTACCTCTTTCTTTCTCTCTCTGTCTCCTTGTGCGTTCGTCTTTACGGTCCCCTGTGGGGATACTCCCATGCATCACTGCACAATATCTTCCCTCATTATTTTTCCATTCCACAATTTACCACTTTCTCCTGTCTAATGAGCTCCATGTTGGTGTCCCAGTAATTCAAGACATTTGCGTTTTTGAATCCTGGTAAATTGACTTTAATGCAACTTATTTATTGCTTCACTTGCATTGCACATTCTTTAACATAAAACATATTAGTGTTTAATTGGACACATTAAGGGAAAGAAGAAGTTTTAATTTTTTTAAAAGAGTGTTTTAAGAGTGAATTGGTGCAATGGTCACATGACTTGTATTTCGATGACTTAATGTTTGTTAATGACTTCTAGTTTTTATATTATTTATATTACATTATTTGAATTGTTTTTTCTTTGTTTCATTTTATTTATTTATGCATGCATGCATTATTTGAACTACTTTTAGGGTGTTTTATTTTTATTTTTGGATCTTAACGGCTTCAGTCCTGGTTAATTTTAATGGAATTATGAAAAATTGGAAAAGACATTGAACATCACTTTTTGTGTTCCACGAAAGTAGTAGTAATGCAGGTTTATAAAGACAGAATAAGTGATGTCATGGTTATAATACATTACATTGTCATGTAAAACTATACTTTTGAATAATTAAATTAGCATTAATAAACATCAGCTGCATTAATGAAATCTAATATTAAACTCCCAGACGTAACCTACTGTAACTAAGAAGCCACATGTATCTATTTAAATGTCTGAGTCACACAGAAACTTCTGTAAATTATAAAATAATTCATACGTTTTACTTTTTGAGAATACATGAAGTGGTGCATTTTAACTAATTTTGGACTAATTTTCTCTTTTTCTTGAGGCCTCCTCACACCCATTTAATGTGTGTGCTCATAAAGAGAACACTAATGATTTTTGCTCCTTGTCCCTATGCCCTTCCCAAACCCTAATCCCAGCGCAATAATGAGCTGTGTGTGTGTTTGTGTCTTGAGGGGGATGGGATCCTGTTCCTGTTATTGTTAACTACAGTCGCCCCCATTGAACCCTTTAGCTCAGTCAATATCAATCGTGTTTTTGAGATTTGGTCTCCTCAAACAGTTTTTGAGGCTCTGCGTCTGTATAGATCCTTCATTAAATGCGACACATTTAAAGTTTGCAGGTTGTCTTGGGATTTCCATCAAACTGTCAGTGGGCCACCCCGATGTCAAGAATCGTGTCACGGGGGACTTGTGAAAATAGATCTCATCTCATATTTCTTATCAGCGCTGTGCAGAAATGCCCCAGTTCAAAACAGAGATCTGTGTGTCATATGATTTCCTTAACAATTAGAGCGGTGTTGAAGATTATCGGAATTTGGCTAATGAGAAATGCTCCTGGGAATGTCGGCGTCAAACATATAAGAGAACAGAGCAGCTGCTAAACCACACACACACATCACACACATCCCAATCACATGCATGCGATCTGTAGTGAGTAAGTGAGTGTGTTTGACAGGCTGCAGGGTGTCACTGCTTACACATGTGCTGTGTCGTCCCGTGGGAAGTGTGTTGGTCATGTGCTTTAGAGGAAAAGGTCTTCAATTGTGATTCAAAGGAATCGGAGAACGGCCACTGGATTTACAAAAGACCTGCGGGCTACAGTATTCATAGCGTCACCCTCATCAATTTACCATTTTCCTAATGCTTAACCTTTACTAAATAAGCCATGTGACGTGCGCTTGTGGCATGTGAACTGTGTGTATGAAAGCGTGGGTGGATTTAGAAAGTTTGCTGTCGTATAACAGATTTAATGAATCGTGACAAACAGTCCGTTTATAGATGATTACATAGGCTTGACTCCAGAACCTGCATGATTGAATAACATTGCAAGGCATATTAGACATGCTACTGATGCATAGGCTCATACAATATGGCAAATAATCTTTTTAATTAGTATTTGTGTCTTGCTTTCCTGTAAAATAAATTGCTTAAGATGCTGTGTAAGATTTTACAACTTGCATTCAGAAATTATATCTTGGATTATTTCAACTAGATTTAGTATAACTAAATGTAACAAAGTTCATATGTGAAACAAGACAAAATAATCT
Organism: Chrosomus eos; assembly: GCA_036326025.1. Classification (NCBI taxonomy): domain Eukaryota; kingdom Metazoa; phylum Chordata; class Actinopteri; order Cypriniformes; family Leuciscidae; genus Chrosomus; species Chrosomus eos. The sequence continues at coordinate 31,714,535 of CM070836.1, read as the reverse complement.
GCCAATGGGGTAAGAATAAACTATTCAACTGAAAATATAAGAATATATTTGTATTTTAATTAGATTTAGTTGAACTAAAACTAACTTAAGACAAAACAATTACCCCAATGGGGTAAGAATAAATAGACTTAATTCAAGATATGTTCTTTGAAAACATGAAAACAAGTCTTAATTTCTTATGTGAATTTTTTTTCTCCAGGTAATGGAAAAAAAAAATCACGTTTTAAGGATATATATATTCTCTGAACAATTATTTAATAATGATAATTATTATACAATATATACTTATTGTTGTTGCTGTTATAATATTTGTGATATTACTTATTGGTGAACTCACTATTGAAATTATGGCTTAATCTAAGACAGTAAAGTCAGTACTAAGTCAGTAAAATAATCATATATAATAATTATAACAACTATATATTAAACACAGGAAAATGTCCATAAAAATAATCAAAGTATTTAAGTTTTACCCAATAATTGTGTATACTGTGTTGTTTTATGATTATTTGAGAGTAATGTCAGCAACATGCTAATGAAAAATCTATTGAAATCCATTGAGTCTTCTATTTGCTTTGCTCTGTGTCATTGATGTGCTGTATGAAGTTGTGTAGAACATTTCAAATCAGCTATTTATGAGGTTCCATTTCAGTTCCTTAAAAGGGAGCTGCCTATGTAGGCAATAGATGGGAAGTCCATTCATTATATTTTAGGATAGAGCTTTAGTCTGTGATTTGTTCATTTAAAGCGTTAGTTCACCCAAAAATGAGAATTCTGTCATTATTCACTGACCCTCATGTCATTCCAAACCCGTATGACTTTCGTTCATCTTCAAACACAAATGAAGATCATTTTTGGCAAAATCTGCGAGCTGTCTGTCCCTCCTACGCAACTACCACTTTGACTCTTCAATAAGTTCATAAAGAGATCGTCAAACTAATCATGTGATCTGAGTGGTGTAGTCCACATTTTCTGAAGAGACAGGATCGCTTTATATGATGAACAGATTTAATTTAGGCTTTTATTCACATTCAAACATTGATCAGCGAACATAAACAGAAGCTCAATCGAAATCCTAAATGGAATCTGTTCATCATATAAAGCGATCGTGTCTCGTCAGAAAATTTGGACTACACCACTCAGATCACATGATTAGTTTGACGATCTCTTTATGAACTTATTGAAGAGTCACAGTGGTAGTTGCGTACCATCTCTTTATGATCTTTATGAAAATCACAGACAGAACCCTCTTAGATTTCATCAAAAAGATCTTCATTTGTGTTACAAAAATGAACGAAAGTCTTCCAGGTTTGGAACAACATGAGGGTGAGTAATTAAAGACAGAATTTTTATTTTTGGATGAACTTTCCCTTTAAAGTAACACTATGTAGTTTTTCAACCTTCATAATATATTTCCAAGACCCTTGTGATGGTACATCGACTTAAAATAAGTTAAATGACTCATCTTCCATATTCTGACGTGGTCTGTATCGCTTTTACTGGCACTATGTAACTTCGGGTTTCGGGTAGGAACCCGTGCACAAAAAGAACTACAAAATTCGACTGCTTTACGTCAAGCGCTACAATAGTCATTATTCCGTTTTTCTTCGTTTCTGATGTCACAATACATCATCCTTTCATGAAATCATGTAACATACTCTACCTTGTCTGTGGACATCGTTCATTCTGAAGCCGGTGCTGGATAAACAGCGAGCGTGCGTGCGACGGTAGGCTAAATTATTTACGACAGTGGCAATGGACAATTTCGTTTCCAACCAGTAGGGCGAACGAAGAGGAAAAGCTACTTGGTGTTACTTTAAAGGAGTAGTTCACTTTAAAATGAAAATTAGCCCATGATTTACTCACCCTCAAGGTGTATATGACTTTCTTCTATCAATACAGTCGGAGTTATATTAATAAACACCCTGACACTTCTGAGCTTTATAATGGCAACATTTGTCGTTTCCAGCGTCATTGCCCCGTGACCTACTCTTGCTGTCTTTCTGTCACTTAACACCTGTTCATCTTCCCAGGATCCTTTGCTCCTCTTCACCTTTTGGTGTCTGACATACTTCCACCTGCTTGGGCCAGTTGTACCTGATAAAACAATACAGATTTGTTAGCCCACACCTGGACCGCTCCACCTGTTCTGAGTCCACCATTACTATCCTCGCACACTTATCTGCTTCACAACTGTCATGACAAGTGATGGGCCACAAAATGCCTCTATTTTTCTAGAAAATGTTGTCTGTTTCTCTGCCTATGACATGGTGATCAGTGTGGAGCTGCTCATTTAACTCAGATCAGCAGCAAAGAGCTGGTTCAGCATGTGATAGCCAGGCATCCATCATCAGCCGTGTCATTAATCTTAATTAGATTACAGATAATGGTGTGGTTCTAGACCTGGACGACGTTATATTGAGCATCAAATTTACAGCACGTCCGATAGCAGGTGTAGCACACAGTAGCAGCTGGATGAAATGGGACTGTTTAATGCATTAACACTCATCAGGGAGGGGCGAAGAGGTAATTATCACTGTCAGCAGCTCCTTATGTTCTTATGGGCAGTGGGAATGAGGAAAGGTGATAATTGTATAATAAAGATTATCTTTAATACGAGTGTCAGGAGATATAAACCCCAATTAAGTTTTTTTTTTTATAATAAAGGGATATTTTATTTCCCCCCCCCCCCCCCCCCCCCAAAAAAAATCTGTTATTATTTCTAACACGCATGTTGCTATAGAACTCATGCTCTATGGAATAGAAAAGAAGATCCATGGGTTTTCTCTTTTCCTTTTAATGTAAACCAATATGGATGTGGGTCATGCCATGGATTTGTTTTATTATTTTAATATGTTTCTTGTTTTTTGCTCAGGAAACAAATATATATGTGAAAAAATGATTATTTTCAACCCTCATTCCAATCCTCTGCCTAAAAAACGATCCGTGTTTAAGGGGTGGCTCCTTTAAGGCTTGTCAGTAAACGGCCACATTGCATAGGAAACAGTATCGACGCCCACTCACTATTGCGCATAAGTAAGTGTTTTGAAAATGTTACTCACATAAAACAGAGAAAACATATTAAAATCTTTTACTTACAATTTGTGATGCAGCTGCTGTGAGATCGAATACAGCTGACCGCTTAATCTGTCAACAAAAGTTTCTTTGCAATCTCAAACAAACATATAGTCCTCCCACGTGATTCATGATGCCATTAAAATAAATCATGCACTTGTTCCTGACACTGGGATTCTTCTGAAGTTTTGACAGAAATTAGCAAATAAGCTGTTTGAACAGGACAAAGCGAACATGCCTTGATGCTTCCATTTACTCTTTCAGGATTTGTCCTGTTGTCGACTTAATCGCTCATCCAAAGCGCATACAAAAAAAGTATGCCAGAAAGTGAACGCGCATCTCTATACTGTATCCAGTGTAGACAGCGTCAGTGATTATAATGGGTTCTATTTGCTTTTGACTCGACGCTACGCTTGCATCCGGTGTAGGCAAGTGTCAGTCGTTAAGCGACTGAATGCCAGTGGGCGGGGCCTATGATGCGAAGATGTAAAACTATTCATCAATGTCTTGCTACGGAGGCAGTCATATGCAAATGTATTTCCTGTGATATCACAAATCCCAGAATATCAAAACGTAGGGGTGTGCATTGGCACTGCCCTCACAATTCGATTCGATTACGATTCACCAGGTAACGATTCGATTCGATTCAATTCGATTTTACGATGCATTGTGATGCATCAAAATTCTACTGCACACAAGGCAAATTTTTCATCAGTCATGAGGCAATACAAGCAGTCAGATATTGAACAACAGATTTTATTGGTTGCTATGTGTATTATAACTCTCCTGTATCTTTGACATAAATGCCATTAAATAAAATAAAATTTAAATCCAAGCTTTGGGTGCGTTTTTGCTTACCCGTCTAATAGCTAGCCTGTTCATACATCGCATCTTTTGCGCGCTCAAGTTCGTTATTTTAAATGTAGGCGCACGAAATGCGCGCTCATAATGGAAGCGACACGGTCGCGGTGCGACGCGCTCGTTTTTTCCAAGCGCGTCCACGTCGCATCGAGATAAAAACTTCTCAACTTTTCAGAATGCCGCAAGCGCACCTTAAGTCACGTGACAAGAACGATTTGCTGTAACGGAGAGCGCAGCTGATGGTTGCTTAGCAACAACAGACGCCTCCACAGAGCAACCGCCCTCGTCCTAGCGCTTTGGAAAAAGGAGAACGCGGCGCGCCTTGCGTTTTCTACGCGTTTTTAGGCACTGTATGTGAATCGCGGTCATCTCCCTCCGCCTCAGCCATCTTTATTGTTTTTATTATGCCCCCGGAAGTAATTGAAACTTCAAAACTGTATTGTCCAAGGCAACAAAATAAACAGTGACATAATCGATTATGGCACTTTGCCGCATCGATGCAGAATCGCGCATTTCCCGCATTGCGATGCATCGCCGAATCGATTATTGTTGACACCACTATCAAAACGAGCCATTTTTGGAGTTTGATCAAATAAATCCTTTGTTTATAATGAGGAGGACGTTTTAAGCTATGAAACTTGCAGGATGTTTTAATGGTATAAAGACCTCTTATATGTCAAAACATCAAGGCAAATTTGATTTCTCATGATTAAGCAAAATGACGTTAATGGTAATTTTTAAGTTTTGGTGTTTGATAAAGACTTAAAGAGTGACCAAAATTTCACCTTTGTCTTCCAAAAAAGGATTTGGAACAAGATGAGTGGAGGTAAATGATGAACTAAACTTTTATTCTCTTTTAAGAAAGTATCACAGTATTAGTGGTGTTATCAGTAACTAAAACTATTTAAAATCGTAAGCTACAAAATTACTTACTAAAATTACTAAAACTAAAACAAATAAAATTGAGCTAAATAGAGATATGTTAAAACAAAAACAACAAAGCACATAACAAAAAAAATTATTAAAATTAAACTGAAAACATAATAATTATATAGTAGTATATAAATAATACTGACATGACGCTTCAGTGTGGTCATAAAAAGAAAAACATTGGACTCTGATTTGAACTCTACCATGATTGTAATTTTATTGTATTTTTATTGCATCTTACATTACAGTGTCAATACCATGGTATATGAATAATCACCAAAACTGTGCTTTGAGAATGAACAAGATGCACCGAGAGTGCTTCAAAAACGGTTATCACAGCAAATTATTCTTCATTGGATGCTTGTGCAATTAAAATTTCATCCTTTTCAACAGGTCCTGATATTTTCATTCAGGTCTCCTGGCACAGATGTAATTGTTTTGGCAGCTGTGTTCTGTGATTACAGGAGCAGAGGCTACGGTGAATCCAAAGTGTCGTGCTGGGAGATCAGGCGGACCGCAGCTAATGAGAAACACTCGTCACGTGATCCGCAGGGGTGGCCCGTGCTGCGCCGGAGACACCCAGGCAGGTGTTGTAAGTCACGTTGCTATGGAAACAGAGAGATGACACCTTCGGAGGTCTGTCAGTGCAAGATTAGCCTTGTACATTCGCTAACAAACCTTGGATTTGGGTACAGCGTCTCGACACAAATTAGATTGGAATGATGCGGGCCCGCCCTGTCGCCGGCAAAGCATGCAGATGTTTACGTTTCAGGATATTGATTGTATCTCATCTGAAGTATTTGCACTATCAGTACATGGCGACACTGAAGTTCATGATAACGTCACTCGCTGGTTGCACCAGGATTGCCTTGTAGAATCCCAATAGCTATGTTTCCATCCACCTATTTTTATGCACATTTTTGGATATCGCAGAAAAAAAGCTGGATGGAAACGTCAAGATGCTCATACGTTCTAAAAATGCGCATAAAAACTTATGCAGTCAGATACATTTTTTATCCGATGTGCATCAAGCATCGGCATAACTGGACTAACAACTGTACCAATCTTGTTGCAATGCATCTGAAATGCTGTTTTGGCTGTTCTGAAATGCCTGACAAAGTCTGTCGTCAAAGTGCTTTGGTATAAATACCTTCCAGAACTATCTTACACGACTGCACACAGAAGGCATCCAAAATTAAGATAACATGATCACGTTTATTGCGTTTTGTCTGCGTGCTCTGAGGTGAAGTCATTTATTATTATATACGAAAATGATTATATACATTGGCTTCTGCAGAAACCTCCATTTTTCTTGGTGATAAATTTAGGGCCAGTTTATCAGTAAGGGACGATTTTATTCCCTTTGGCTCACTGGATGGAAACGGTGTTTATTCACATGCGATATCCCTATTTTGCGTTAAGTTAAATTTGAAGCTTTGGATGAAAACATAGCTATTGAAATATAGTGAAATGTTATGGATTGAGCACAGCTCCTGCTACTTGAGCTCTGGGCTCTGTCTTTTTTCCCATGATTTTTGTTTAGTATTGATGGTGCTTATGCATTGAATGGTTAATTCATCCAACAATTAGGATTTTTGTCATCATTTCCTCACCCTGATGTTCCAAACCCATATGGAGCAACATCTTACAAAGTCTTCCTAAAGATACGTGCTAGCAACGATTAGACAGATGAGAACCAGTGATGATTGCGCGACACATTTTAAAGAACCATAATTGAATTAAACTTGATTGAGGATTTTGATTTGAGACGAAGATATTTAGCAAATTTTTGTCTTCCTCACAGAAAGATATCTCAAAAAGATATTTCAAAAGATTTGAGATATTGAATGCAAGTTCAATTCAAAAATGTTCATGGGGGTCAGCAGGAAAGACATTTATGAGATTTTCATGACATTCGGTTTCCAGTTATATTACCTAAAAATCCTTGAAAAAAGATAAATGTATTGAGAAGCAACAATTTGTAAGATATTAAGATTGTTATTCATAGAATGTTTTAAAAACAAAACAAAAATTCCAGTGCAGTTAGACTAAATATGCTTATTTATCATTCACGGATTTCATATATATTAACTTTTTAAATATCTTATACGTCTCGTCTAAAGGTGTTTCTCATATTTGATAGTATTTCTGTATTTGATGGTCAAATTGTGACCATGAAAAAAATGAAAACATGATGTTTTTTTGCACACTACCAGAATTGTGATTGCGTGGTATTCTTTGATCTACCTTACAGTGTAGTAGTGTAAACACCACAGTATATGAATAATACATCTCTCTTCCTCTGTTCTTCCATCTCTTCAACACCAAAACCATTTCAGAAGAGATCAAAACAAAATAATGCTTTCAGTATAAATAAGATGCAATACTTAAAAAAATGATTATCACTATACAAATTATGCTTCATTATTTGGTTGTGCATTTTATATTTCATCCTTTTTAATTGATATTTACATTTCAGTATTGCTTGAAGAAACATTTGTCTCATTTTAGGGATTTAAGGTATTTTTACTGGGAAATAAGACGCATACAGTGCATACTACTCTCCAGCAAATGTGTTTTTTTTAATCAAAAGATAATGTTTTTAATAAAAGTTTGATATATATATATATATATATATATATATATATATATATATATATATATATATATATATATATATATATATATAATATATTATTATTATTATTATTATTATTTTATTATTATTATTTTTTTTTTTTTTTTTTTTTTTTTTTTGAGGCTGCTGAGTTGGATTAGTGTTTTAGTGGGACTGTAAAGGTTGAACCTCTCAGGCTTCATACAAATATTTTAGAAGCTGTCGACACTTGCTAAGTAACCATATCCAGCCTTGACGTGGACAGAGCAGTGCTTACGAAAAAAATCAGCATGTGACTCCAGCTTTTCTGTGACAGCTCTTTTGTAATCATCCCACCTCACATTGGAATCACAGGACGGGCTGGAGTCACAGTCACACATGATCTTATCTAAGACAGAAGGCTTCATGTGTCCCTCACACAGAGTTCCCGATCCTTGCATTCCAGCGGCACAGGCTCACGGTCCCCGATTTGAGTCATTGTGGCTCACGGGCCCCCTGCGCTGAGAGGTCTAATGTTGGGTCTGGCTTAAAGCCCTGTTCTCTTTGGCCATATAAGGACCCTTTCAGGTCTCTTGTTAGCTGTGTTATTCTTAGTCTGTTTTCAGACTGAAATAATGACATCGTCTGGAAAACTTGCCATGAATGGAATTGGAAGGGATGTGGACAACACTTTCCTGGTTTACACTTTGATATCGAGGAACTGAGCAGCTGCGTTGCTCGTGGTGTTATTGTTATTGGAAAGCCATTATGTTAGTCAGAACTGCATGTTTCTGATAAATATTAGTCATGGGTGTTACTGCGGCAAATCAGCATTTAAAGTGAGTCATGTCTCGAGGAATTACATTTATCTTTTGAGATATTCAAAAGAGTGCATTGTACTATGAAAACATTCAATACGATTTAGAGGTTGATGTCAACATGAATTTCTATTCTACCCATTTTTACATTTGTGATTTGATGCAGTTCCAATTTAAGAAATATATTTACCAAGAAAAATATATTGGGCCAGACTTTATGCAAGATTGCTACAACAATGTTTGCATTTGCTACATACAATAGTCTGTGCAGCCAAAGTGTTGTGAGTGAAAATGAAGATTATTATATTTTGGTTAAAGATTACAAAGACAAATCGTTTTTTGGTTTTGTAAGAGCATCCAGTGAATTGTTTACAATAAGGATCAAGTTATATTTTATTTTTTTTGACTAAGGGTTGTTTTTTAATTTGATTTTTGAACGTTTCTTCCCCGTCTGTTTATTGAAACCAAGCTGCAAAAGCTGTGTTCTTTTTATTTTTAGGGTTGCTGACATTTAAGCATTTAGCAGCACATTTTAGCATAGATTGTTCTCGATGTAATGCATGGTCTGCAAAAAGATGTCAGGTGAAAACATTTGCAATACAGTCTTCAAAAGAAACATTCCTGTAATTGGGTTTGCTAACATGTCTTAGGAGGGCGGGGTTTTGGAGAGAAATGTTGACGTTTGCAAAATGTTACAAATAAGTTAGAAGTTAAAGGCACCTTTCACGTTGTTTGGGTTATATTAAATGTTTGTATAACAGGGAAGATAGAGATGTTTCCTCTACATTTGTGTGTGTGGGAGTATCAGATTAAGTGGACACTAGCTGTCTCAGCAATATAAGCAATTCCAAACATTTGCTCACTTCATTTTAACCGCTATCCATTTGTAAGACAATTATCATGCCTCTTTAACACACTGACCAACAGTCACATCTGTTTGGAGTAAAATCTATGATCCACTTTAGCATCAGAGAGATAATGTTAGCTCTCTGTAATAGCGTTTGCTTTAGACCTGCATGGATCGTGTGTATAATTGAACAATCTTTTTCTTGCCCCCCTTCTTTTCATTCCACGTTTTCCTCGTCCCCTCCCCCACCAAATGTAATCGCCAGTGCTGTTATCGCAGGACAGGACGGTGTGATTGACAGCCCCACGTCAACCAGACTCGCCATGGCAGCACCTCCTGTCACATTTGAATAATGAGTGTTCGATACATCGAGATTAACAGCCTTACATGTCGTTCAACATTTAAGTCTGCAGAATTCCCTGCGTTTGACAGCTGTCGCTGCTGGTGCTTTTCCACCAGGGCTGGTCTGCTTACGTACAACGAGAATGGTCAAGTGTGAAATAGATGTGCTCTTCGAACCCCCACCAAACGCACCGCTCCCCCAAGAGTGTTCCCTGGCAGCTGTCATTACACTAAGGTGTAAGGTCTCCCTCTAAATTGGACCACGCTAAGAGCGCAGTGGGCTGTAACACTAGCTAGCGCTTGCGGCTAACAGCTGTCTGTACGCAGGTCACGTTACATGCAAACATAACTATACATAACTAGGTGAGGTCTACCGAATCATATTGCTATTTTTAACGCAGTGGGAACTTCATGTCACAAGGGAATTGAGCTAATTTGACAGAAAATGGCACAAGTGACTGCTGAAGTAGGCTAATTCTTTTTTATTTATTTTTTTATATCATTTTTATTTATTTATTATTTTGTCATATGCCTGAAAAAAATATTGTCCCCTACACCTGGTACTTTTATTTTATCTATTATGTAATTATGTAATTTTGTATTTGTTCAATTATTTTTCTTTATTATTATTTTCTATGCTGCCTGAACAAAAACCTTGTTCCCCAAATTTGGTATTCATGCCGTTTATTTATATTCGTTCTTTTCCCCTAGCTCGCCCTCACCTTCCTCCTTCCTCTCCTCAACCGAGGAAATTGGGATAATTTGACAGAATGGCATTTTTCAAATCGCATGATTTGTCGAGTGTAGTTGCATCTCTTGTTTAATAGGATTGAAGTGAGTGAAGCACTAGGATGTTCATTTAGGCAGATTGAGGCTGATTTTCATGGTTCTGTGGCTGGGAGAGGGGAAGACCCACTGCATTCTTCTGCTCAATGGAAGCCCCCCCCCCCCCCCCCCCCCGCCACTGCAGCAGGCCACACCCACTCTGCGTCCAATAGCAGCCTGCTTTTCAAACGTAGACCTTGGATGGCTGCAGCAGCAAGTAGATGTGTGCGTGTGTGTATGTATGTACGGATAGGGGTGTGGTGGTCGGTCTATTGGCGAGTAAAGAGAGAGAGATTGAAATACATACATTTATGTGAGGGATCATATACATTACAGACATATGAGACCCCTCTGCACTGTCAGGGTCTTGATCACCCTCTCAGGGTTTATTTTAACCAGCTGTCTGTACATTAGGCTACATAGATGTCAGTCTCAGGATATTATGGGTAAGTTTACATGGCAACGATGTACTAAAAACTGAAACGTTTTTCCTTTGCGTTTTTTTTGCGAACAGAAGACAAACTTAAAGCAACACTATGTAACATTGTTTACCTTAAAATAATGTTTCCAAAATCTTATCAGTGGTTCATCAAGTCGTAACAGGGTGAAAGGCACTTCTGCCATCACCTGACAGGGTCTGTATCGCTTTATCTGGCACTATGTAACTTCGGGTTTTGGGTAGGAACCCGACCACAAAAATAACTACAAAATTCGACTGCTTTACGTCAAGCGCTACAATAGTCATTATTTCGTTTTTCTTCGTTTCTGATGTCGCAATACATCATCCTTTCATGAAATCATGTAACATACTCTACCTTGTCTGTGGACATCGTTCATTCTAAAGCCGGTGCTGGGTAAACAGCGAGCGTGCGTGCGACGGTAGGCTAAATTACGACAGCAGCAATGGACAATTTCGTTTCCAACCAGTAGGGCGACCGAAGAGGAAAAGTTACTTGGTGTTACTTTAACTAAAAACGCTGTATTATGCTGTCAGGCCAGTAGATGGTGATGTCAATTTGTAAAGAAACACTAGTACGCGCCTATACCCTGAACCAACTGAACCGCACAAGAAAATTAAGCCAAAACATTTCGATCCCCCCAGGTTATAAACCCTGCCATAAACCCCTCCCTCTCCATGTAATCTAATGGGACGTGAGACAAACTAAGCAATCAAATTACACTTCAAATAATTTTTTTTATTTATTGGCTCTACTTTACGCTCACCACTGTACTGACTCGGGCTCCGAGTCTGCGTAAACAGCGCCGGATGTCAGCGCCGTATTGGGTTATTGGCAGCTTCACTTTTCTAAAATGGAAGAAAGTGAAGGTGCGTTGTCCATCTTTTTTTAGTCTATTCCCTGAACACGTAACACACACATGCACATGACGTCACCGTTTTCACAAATTTGCGTTTCTGTAGTTTACACAGAGATGATAACGGTATTGGTACTGTATCATTGCACTTTGAATCCCGCTTTAAAAAGTAAGCATTTTCAGGGCTTAAATTAATGGCTGTTTTAGTCCCTAAATGTTGCTTAGAACATCATGTTCTCTGCTACATCATTACAAAAAAAATTCCATAACCATGTATATACAGTAAGGCATGTACAGTATATGAAAACATATCATAATTTTCTAATCCCCATACTAAATTATTTTTTGCTCATTTTGTTTCACAGGGTTAAGCATTATACAGTGTCTAACAAAATGCAGAATACAATATCAGGCACAATATAAAATCAGGCACAATATCAGCATGTTCTCTGTCCCATAGCCTTGTACTGTATGTACAGTAAGGCATGTATATGAAAACAACTCATAATTCCCTGTAGCCTAATTATGGCTCCACAATGTAAACTCTCCATATTCTTGCCAAGATTTGCATCATCTAATTTGTAGAGATTAAAGAAAGAACCCTTAAAAAAAATTTCATGGCCATTAGTTTGATTTCTAGTGAATGTGTGAAATGATAAATTGTTTACCATAAAATGCCATGCAAGAATTGCATAACAGTATCTGGTAAATGCATACAAATCTAAATGTAAACTGTTTAGTTTAGTGTGTATGCGTGCGCATTGAAGGTTCATGATGGTAAAAATATACTTAAGTTAACATAAAATCAGCTTTCACTACGCATTAGAACTTCTACAGTGTGAAAACTGAACATTTAGCAGCAAAGTTTAAGATTATGAAAACAAAATTGCATGCACAGAAACATGCTTGTTTATTAGAAAGTAAATAGCCATGTTGATTTTCTCTCTTACAGAATCAAATTAAGAAAATGACTTCACTGCAGTGTGAAGGTGGGATGTATCTAAAGGTCAGAGGGGTCAAAGGTCAGAGGGATAATTAGAGACCCAGAGGGGTTCAGTGTCAGCATGTGTTATAGCGTGTGTGTATGCGACTGGTGATGTGGGTTTCTCTGACAGAAAGATGGGGTCACAGGGTTTGGCATCTATCACATGTGATCGCATCAGTGACGACAGCTAGGCCAGCAGTTCACCAAATGCGCATAATTGTCATTGACCAGCGGTGTCACGATTCTTTAAGCTCTGATAGCTGCACCGCAGTCCACCTGTGTTGGATGTTTACTCAGGTAAATATTACAGCATTAAGTCACAAGAGTCCATGCAGTGATGTGATTATATAGTTCAGACGCAATGCGATCACAGATGTGTATTTGTTTGTTATAGCAGCTTCAAACACAGCTCAGATTTTTGCAGATAACTTGCATTATATAATGTGCCATTGTGGTAAAACATCCAATAGGGTGACAAACACAATAAATTTGCCGTCTGTAAAAATAAACTCTTTATGAATGGCATCCTTTAACAGTTAATTAAATCATATACAAACTAACGTAACACCACTGTAGCTTAAGCATTATGACGTCTAACAAACTAACAAATGTACCGAACAAGATAATTAATAATATAGATAAATAAAAGGCATGCTTATTTCTTGAGATCAAGTGCCTAAAATGTCTGGTATTTATTTATTCATTCATTTATTTATTTTACCTTAATTTTTATATTTATCATAGATAATTATTATAATTACTGCAAGTTCTAACAAATATTTTGAGTTTAACTAACAAAAAGTTTTTAACCTCCATGTTCAGAGTAAGAAGAGATTGTTCAGATTTGCCTGCATGGAGAAATTTATTTTATTTCATTAGAAATATTTACTATATAATTTGAATATATTCACGCATTACTCAATAATGTTACTCATAACTGCTTTGGACCTTATTACTGTATATATAAATATTATACATTGCATTTTTGTATTGCCATACACTCAGAACCAGAACATGTCCAAATATGGCAAAATGTTGTTGTTTTGAGTGGTGGTGATGATAGTAGGCTCTTCCTCTCTGATTGGCTGTCTGGATGTACTCTCACTCTCCTCCACTCACATACACACACTCACGCGGTCATGAATCAGACTGCAGCGCGTTAACCTGTATTTAGGCATGAGTATGCGCACACAGGACTCTAGAATGCTCCGTATCTGCGTCACGGGCTCAGCGCTGTTCGAGAAGAACTGTTTTTTTTTTTTTTTTTTTTTTCATTTTTCTGTGACATAGACAGGTTTTATAATCAGTCCTTTTGCTCCTCTGCAGTGCTGCCCACCCCCTCTGCACTGGCACAGAAATGACCAGAAGGCTGTTCTGTACCGCTTCCGTCCTCCCCCGGCTCTAGAGCAGCATCACGCGCCCGTGACGCCAGCATCTTTTACGTCGTGCTCCTCTCCACGGTCACAGCATCACCCATACAAAAGACCCAAGGCCAAATGATTTTTGTCGTACACAAATTTTTTCTCTGTGTTCATTAATGCTGAGCTGAGATTTTGATGTGGAGCGCATGGACAAGCTTTTTCACACATGCATAAACATGCACTGAAAAGCCTTGTAATGTGGAGAACAGCAGGGAGTGGTTCTTCACATCATGTTCCTGTGCTTACGTTCACATATCACATCGTTTTTTTCCACACGCAAAGCTTAAGCACGACTTTCAGTCCTTAATGTTCCTCCATGCAAGGGTTTTGTCTTGTTCTGTCTCCTCTTCAAAAGCAAATTATCCTCAGGGTTCACTGCCAGGAGCTCTTCATTAGTTTTAAAAGAGTTGCACTTGCAATAGTCTCACAGAGGTTCTTGTTATTTCTTATTGTGTTAAAGGGAAGGCTTAGTTCACCCCAAAATTAAATTTCTGTCATTAATTACTGACCTCAATGTCGTTCCAAACCTGTAAGACTTTAGTTCATCTTTGTAACACAAATCTTTTGGATGAAATATGAGAGCGTTCTGTCCCTCATTGACAGCTATGCAACTGACACTTTGACACTTCTAAAAGTTCATAAAGGGATTGTAAAACTAATCCATATGAATTAAGCGGTTTAGTCCAATTTTAAATTTATTTAGTCTTTTATTCACATATAAGCATTCATCAGCGAACATAAACAGAAGCTCAATCAAACTTGCTTGACGCACGAGAACAAACCTCTTGCGGAAGCTCAAACGTGCTGCGTAACACGAGAATGAACCTCATTGGTTCTTGCGGAAACTCAAACGTGCTGCGTAACACGAGAATGAACCTCATTGGTTCTTGCGGAAGCTGAAACGTGCTGCGTAACACGAGAATGAACCTCATTGGTTCTTGTGGAAGCTGAAACGTGCTGCGTAACACGAGAATGAACCTCATTGGTTCTTGTGGAAGCTCAAACGTGCTGCGTAACACGAGAATGAACCTCATTGGTTCTTGCGGAAACTCAAACGTGCTGCGTAACACGAGAATGAACCTCATTGGTTCTTGCGGAAACTCAAACGTGCTGCGTAACACGAGAATGAACCTCATTGGTTCTTGCGGAAACTCAAAGGTGCTGCGTAACACGAGAATGAACCTCATTGGTTCTTGCTGAAGCTCAAACGTGCTGCGTAACACGAGAATGAACCTCATTGGTTCTTGCGGAAACTCAAACGTGCTGCGTAACACGAGAATGAACCTCATTGGTTCTTGCGGAAACTCAAAGGTGCTGCGTAACACGAGAATGAACCTCATTGGTTCTTGCGGAAACTCAAACGTGCTGCGTAACACGAGAATGAACCTCATTGGTTCTTGCGGAAACTCAAACGTGCTGCGTAACACGAGAATGAACCTCATTGGTTCTTGTGGAAGCTCAAACGTGCTGCGTAACACGAGAATGAACCTCATTGGTTCTTGCGGAAACTCAAAGGTGCTGCGTAACACGAGAATGAACCTCATTGGTTCTTGCTGAAGCTCAAACGTGCTGCGTAACACGAGAATGAACCTCATTGGTTCTTGCGGAAACTCAAACGTGCTGCGTAACACGAGAATGAACCTCATTGGTTCTTGCGGAAACTCAAAGGTGCTGCGTAACACGAGAATGAACCTCATTGGTTCTTGTGGAAGCTCAAACGTGCTGCGTAACACGAGAATGAACCTCATTGGTTCTTGCGGAAACTCAAACGTGCTGCGTAACACGAGAATGAACCTCATTGGTTCTTGCGGAAACTCAAAGGTGCTGCGTAACACGAGAATGAACCTCATTGGTTCTTGCGGAAACTCAAACGTGCTGCGTAACACGAGAATGAACCTCATTGGTTCTTGCGGAAACTCAAAGGCTGCGTAACACGAGAATGAACCTCATTGGTTCTTGCGGAAGCTCAAACGGATGCGTAACACGAGAATGAACCTCATTGGTTCTTGCGGAAACTCAAATACGTGCTGCGTAACACGAGAATGAACTCATTGGTTCTTGCGGAAGCTCAACGTGCTGCGTAACACGAGAATGAACCTCATTGGTTCTTGCGGAAACTCAAACGTGCTGCGTAACACGAGAATGAACCTCATTGGTTCTTGCGGAAGCTCAAACGTGATGCGTAACACGAGAATGAACCTCATTGGTTCTTGCGGAAACTCAACGTGCTGCGTAACACGAGAATGAACCTCATTGGTTCTTGCGGAAGCTCAAACGTGCTGCGTAACACGAGAATGAACCTCATTGGTTCTTGCGGAAACTCAAACGTGCTGCGTAACACGAGAATGAACCTCATTGGTTCTTGCGGAAGCTCAAAGTGCTGCGTAACACGAGAATGAACCTCATTGGTTCTTGCGGAAACTCAAAGTGCTGCGTAACACGAGAAGAACCTCATTGGTTCTTGCGGAAGCTCAAACGTGCTGCGTACACGAGAATGAACCTCATTGGTTCTTGCGGAAGCTCAAACGTGCTGCGTAACACGAGAATGAACCTCATTGGTTCTTGCGGAAGCTCAAACGTGCTGCGTAACACGAGAATGAACCTCATTGGTTCTTGCGGAAACTCAAATGTGCTGCGTAACACGAGAATGAACCTCATTGGTTCTTGCGAAGCTCAAACGTGCTGCGTAACACGAGAATGAACCTCATTGGTTCTTGCGGAAGCTGAAACGTGCTGCGTAACACGAGAATGAACCTCATTGGTTCTTGCGGAACTGAAACGTGCTGGTAACACGGAATGAACCTCATTGGTTCTTGCGGAAACTCAAACGGTGCGTAACACGAGATGAACCTCATGTTCTTGCTGAAGCCAAACGTGCTGCGTAACACGGAATGAACCTCATGGTTCTTGAGGAAGCTCAACGTGCTGCGTAACACAGAATGAACCTCATTGGTTCTTGCGAAGCCAAACTGCTGCTAACACGAGAATGAACCTCATTGGTTCTTGGGAAGCTCAAACGTGCTGCGTAACACGAGAATGAACCTCATTGGTTCTTGCTGAAGCTCAAACGGCTGCGTAACAGAGAAAACCCATTGTCTTGAGAACTCACGGCTGCGTACACGAATGAACCCATTGGTTCTTGGAACAACTCGCGTAACCGAGAAGAACTATGTCTGGAACTCAACGTGCGCTAACAGATAACCATGTCTTGCGAAGTGAATCGGTAACACGATGAACTCATGGTTCTGTGGAAGCCAACGGCGGACCAGATGACCTCATGTTCTCGAAGCTCAAACTGCTGCTACAGAGAAAACCCATTGGTTTTGGAAGCTCAAGTCTGCACCGAGAAGACTCATTGGTCTTGCAAGCCAACGGCTGGACCGATGACCTATGGTTCTGCGAACTCAAACTGGCTAACCGAATGAACCTCATTGGTTCTTGCGGAAACTCAAACGTGCTGCGTAACACGAGAATGAACCTCATTGGTTCTTGCGGAAGCTCAAACGTGCTGCGTAACACGAGAATGAACCTCATGGTTCTTGCGGAAACTCAAACGTGCTGCGTAACACGAGAATGAACCTCATGGTTCTTGCGGAAGCTCAAACGTGTGCGTAACACGAGAATGAACCTCATTGGTTCTTGCGGAAACTCAAACGTGCTGCGTAACACACGAGAATGAACCTCATTGGTTCTTGTGGAAGCTCAAACGTGCTGCGTAACACGAGAATGAACCTCATTGGTTCTTGCGGAAACTCAAACGTGCTGCGTAACACGAGAATGAACCTCATTGGTTCTTGCGGAAGCTCAAACGTGCTGCGTAACACGAGAATGAACCTCATTGGTTCTTGCGGAAACTCAAACGTGCTGCGTAACACGAGAATGAACCTCATTGGTTCTTGCGGAAGCTCAACGTGATGCGTAACACGAGAATGAACCTCATTGGTTCTTGCGGAAACTCAAACGTGCTGCGTAACACGAGAATGAACCTCATTGGTTCTTGCGGAAGCTCAAACGTGCTGCGTAACACGAGAATGAACCTCATTGGTTCTTGCGGAAACTCAAACGTGCTGCGTAACACGAGAATGAACCTCATTGGTTCTTGCGGAAGCTCAAACGTGCTGCGTAACACGAGAATGAACCTCATTGGTTCTTGCGGAAACTCAAACGTGCTGCGTAACACGAGAAGAACCTCATTGGTTCTTGCGGAAGCTCAAACGTGCTGCGTAACACGAGAATGAACCTCATTGGTTCTTGCGGAAGCTCAAAGTGCTGCGTAACACGAAATGAACCTCATTGGTTCTTGCGGAAACTCAAACGTGCTGCGTAACACGAGAATGAACCTCATTGGTTCTTGCGGAAGCTCAAAGTGCTGCGTAACAGAGAATGAACCTCATTGGTTCTTGCGGAAACTCAAACGTGCTGCGTAACACGAGAATGAACCTCATTGGTTCTTGCAAACTCAAACGTGCTGCGTAACACGAGAATGAACCTCATTGGTTCTTGTTATCACTGAAACTCAAAGTGCATGGTCAAACATAAAATAAACTCAATGCCATTTTTGCAATGTCAGAGAATGGGAGCACAGATGGATTCAAAGGCTTAAGGAAACTGTGTTGCTTCAAGAATGATCAATAGGTTTTGCGGAAGAATAAAATTATGGTTAAAGTTGAACGTTTGTTTTTGTAAGCTTTTAACGTCTTAAAATAGGTGAAATCATTTTTGGTTGATAAACATTCGTAACACGAAATTTAACCATAAAATTGGTTCTTCTGAAGCTCAAACGACAGGATTTAAAAAGAAAAACCTCATTGGTTTTTGATATAAAACGTCTTATTTAAACAAATGAACTCAATGTGGTCTTGCAAAGGCTCAACGTGCTCTAACACACAAATGACTCATTGTTTTATAAGTCAACAGTGATGCTGAAAAGAAATGACCTTCATTGGTTTTTGGAATAAAGTAGCTTAACACGAGAATGAACTCATTGGTTCTTGCGGAAACTCAAACGTGCTGCGTAACACGAGAATGAACCTCATTGGTTCTTGCGGAACTCAAACGTGCTGCGTAACACGAGAATGAACCTCATTGGTTCTTGCGGAAGCTCAAACGTGCTGCGTAACACGAGAATGAACCTCATTGGTTCTTGCGGAACTCAACGTGCTGCGTAACACGAGAATGAACCTCATTGGTTCTTGCGGAAGCTCAAACGTGCTGCGTAACACGAGAATGAACTCTTGGTTCTTGCGGAACTCAAACGTGCTGCGTAACACGAGAATGAACCTCATTGGTTCTTGCGGAAGCTCAAACGTGTGCGTAACACGAGAATGAACCTCATTGGTTCTTGCGGAAACTCAACGTGCTGCGTAACCACGAGAATGAACCTCATTGGTTCTTGCGGAAGCTCAAACGTGCTGCGTAACACGAGAATGAACCTCATTGGTTCTTGCGGAAACTCAAACGTGCTGCGTAACACGAGAATGAACCTCATTGGTTCTTGCGGAAGCTCAAACGTGTGCGTAACACGAGAATGAACCTCATTGGTTCTTGCGGAACTCAACGTGCTGCGTAACACAGAGAATGAACCTCATTGGTTCTTGGGAAGCTCAAACGTGCTGCGTAACACAGAATGAACTCATTGGTTCTGCGGAAACTCAAAGTGCGCGTAACACGAATGAACCTCATTGGTTCTTGCGGAAGCTCAAACGTGCTGCGTAACACGAGAATGAACCTCATTGGTT
Organism: Chrosomus eos; assembly: GCA_036326025.1. NCBI lineage: Eukaryota > Metazoa > Chordata > Actinopteri > Cypriniformes > Leuciscidae > Chrosomus > Chrosomus eos. Next base: position 31,694,783 of record CM070836.1, on the reverse strand, counting down.
CTTGCGGAACTCAAACGTGCTGCGTAACACGAGAATGAACCTCATTGGTTCTTGCGGAACTCAAACGTGCTGCGTAACACGAGAATGAACCTCATTGGTTCTTGCGGAAACTCAAAGTGCTGCGTAAACGAGAATGAACCTCATTGGTTCTTGCGGAAGCTCAAACGTGTGCGTAACACGAGAAGAACCTCATTGTTCTTGGGACTCAAATGCTGCGTAACACGAGATGACTCATTGGTTCTTGGGAAGCTCAAAGTGCTCGTAACACGAGAATGACCTCATTGGTTCTTGGAAACTCAAACGTGCTGGTAACACGAGAATGAACCTCATGTTCTTGCGAAGCTCAACGTGTGCGTACACAGAGACATTGGTTCTGAACTCAAGTGTGGTAACACAAATGAACCTCATTGGTTCTTGCGAACTCAACGTGCTGCGTAACACGAGAATGAACTCATTGGTTCTTGCGGAAAGCTCAAACGTGCTGCGTAACAGAGAATGAACCTCATTGGTTTTGCGGAAGCTCAACGTGCTGCGTAACACGAGAATGAACCTCATTGGTTCTTGCTAAAGCTCAAACGTGCTGCGTAACAGAGAAGAAACTCATTGGCTCTTAAAAGTTATTTCTCACTAGAAATTACATCAGAAGTGATAAACATTGGTCAAAAACATATAAATACAACTTTCAAATGCCAAAGCCTTATATTTAGCTCAATTGTCAGAGAATGGGATGCACAGGATTGTGGGATATCAAAGGCAGTTAAGGATACATCTGTGTTGCCTTCAAGAATCGATCAGATGAAGGTATTTTAGGAGACAGGAAGTAAAATTAAAATTTTATAGTGTTTATAATGTTTGTAAACGTTTTGTTTTTGTTAAAGCTTTTACCTGTCTTTAAAAATAGGTTGCTAAAATCTATTTTTGGTTGTATGAAACATTCAGAAACATGTTAAAATATTTTAAACGCAATAAAATTGTAGTTCCCCTCACTCTGCAGAGCATTCAGAACAGAACAGGAATTTTAAAAAAAGTATAAAACAAACATAACTTATAGTGGCATTTATTTATTATAAACACCAAGCATAATCAAATTTATTTAAAGCCAAACTGAAACTGCCAGCATGTGGAAAATGCGATATGCAAATTGGGCTCACGTGCCTCTATCATTCGGCACAAATTCAAATCTGTGTGCTTTGCATGTGTTTTATATAAGTTGCAACATGTTTCAGATGCTGAAAAAATGAAACTTGTATTCCTTTACTATATGGTCTTATTTTGGAATATTAAATGAATATTAAGCAATATCATTGACTTGACTGCATGGACACAATAGACCTTATTTCACTGCAGCGCCATCTTTGATTTTTAACAGGAATGAAAGCGAGGCTGTGAGGGATAGACATACAGTACATCTCTTCAGTGGGTTGTACTGTTACTTAATGTGTTTTTGGATTGTTCTGCTGACGTATCACTGCAAAAATGTCTTTCCAAGACTTTTTTTTAATTATGTGATATAGGATCTTACAGGAGAAGAGAAAATACTTATAGGAGAAAATACTATTTCTACTTGAAAAATTCACGTTTAATTCCATGTTACTTGTCATTTCTTTGTAATCGTTTGTAATATTTACTAGCCATTTTTTTTTTCACTGTACGGTTGCCACAATAAAATAAGAAAGAAGCGTGATAAAAAGCCTCATCAGTGTGTTACATCACCTTAATTCCCAATCTGGGTCGTGCCTCGCACGATAAGAAACACTGACCTACTTGACTATACAGTATGTAAAATCTCAGTGTGTTTATTTCCTGATTGTGACTGTGTGCACTGAATATAATGTTTGGATCAGACCTTATGCCCTGACCCGTGGCCTCGGCGCTCTCACATGGCAGGTAGTGTGTTCAGCATGTTCTGGAGAGATATCGATTGGCTTTAGCAATCCTCGGAGGACGTGTGTGTGTGTGTGTACGTGTGTGTATTAATATTAATAGCACACAGGAAGCTGAGTGGCCACTTGCTCAGCTCCCTCGTGACTGCTGTTGTAGCGGTGGATGCCCGTTCTGTGACGATGAGGGATACTCAAAGCGTGCTGGGGGCTGTGGGGGAGGACAGGAAGTGTGAGTGTGTTCAGAGATGACCATAACATATAGACGATACTCGTGTCCTGGTCCATTACGATGAACACAGGCCTAACGCTTCTTGTGTGAGGTGGTGTATGGTGTGTATGGTGATGATAGAAATGTGACATTTTTGGTTATTTTATCACCATGCTAATGTTATGACAACATAAATACTGGGATTTGCATAACACATAAATGACAGTGGTCTTTTTTTTACCGTATGTCATGCAGTCATCCCTTTAGTGGTAAATCAATATTCCCATATATATGTGTTTATTTAGCAACATTGGTAGCACTTAATTTTATAGTCCTGTTTCACATGTACATACTATGTACTTACTGTAGTAATGACACTAACTGGGTACTAGGTACTAACCATGAACCTAATCTTAAAGGGATAGTTCACCCAAAAACTAAAATAAGCCCATGATTTACTCACCCTCAAGTCATCCTAGGTGTAAATGACATTCTTTCAGATGAATACAATCAGAGTTATATTAAAAAAATTGCAAGCTTTATAATGGCAGTAAATGGATGTTTCTGGTTTGTAGTCGATAAAAGTGCATCCATCCATCATAAAATTGCTCCACACTGCTCTGGGGGTTAATAAAGGCCTTCTGAAGCAAAGCGATGTGTTTGTGTAAGAAAAATATCCATATTTAAAACTTTACAAAGTAAATAACTAGCTTCCGGCCAAACGAACAGATTCCACTTAACTTCGCAACTTATACGAGTAATGCGACGTACTGCTGATATTTACGCTACGCCATGATGCACTACGCTACTTCCGACGTCGTACGTTGCGCTTTAGGAGTAAGTGGAATCCGTATATTCGTTTGGCCGGAAGCTAGTTATTTTACTTTATAAAGTTTTAAATATGTATATTTTTCTTACACAAACACATCACTTGCTTCAGAAGGCCTTTATTAACCCCCCGGAGCAGTGTGGAGCAATTTTATGATGGATGGATTGATGCACTTTTATGGACTTAAAAACAGAAACGGCCATTCACTGCCATTATAAAAGCTTGGAAGAGCCAGGACATTTTAACATAATAACTCTGATTGTATTCGTCTGAAACAAGAATGCCATTTACACTTAGGATGACTTGAGGTTGAGTAAATCATGAGCCATTTTTCATTTTTGGGTGAACTATCCCTTTGTTGTTATATTACATTACTCACTGTAAAATAAAGTGTAACCGCAACATTTATTGCCTGTGATGTCAAATGTAGTCTCATAGGTTTTTGTGTATTAAAATGTAGTCTGGTCTCTTTTGTGTGACCTACATGTAAAGTGAGTGACATAGTTCCTTCGTGTAATGCTTAGGGATGGAAATTTGAAATATGCCATACTTGTATTTTATATATTGGCTCACCATTGGCAGTTGATTGTGTACTTAACCATATAATAACGCCACATTTGACATGTGCCTTTGCAGTATCTGATGCCTAAAGTTGTTTCTATGTCAGATGTGTCTGGTTGTTTTTACTGGGTGATTCATAGTGGGTGTTCGGAATAGAAATTGTCAGTTCATTTAAATTTCCTCTGTGCTTTATCAGCCTCTTAAACACTAGAAAATGGAAAGCAGTCATCGGTAGCAATAGTGTTGATGAAAACGAAGAAAAAAACATCAAATATTCATTAATTGACGGGATCCAATCATAATGCTCAGTCATTCCTCTCTTCCCTGTGGCACTGTTCAATTCCTCTTTCCCCTTCAGAGGGCTGCAGATCAGGTGTGACGTTAAATTTATTGAAATAGTGTCACTCAAAGGCACCGATGCTTCATGAGAACATCATAAAAACCTATTAAAAATCTATTTTTATGGCTCTTTTTAAGAGTCTTTGCGTTCCAGTCCATTAACAATATTCCATCAACCTAGAATCCATATTTTCAGCATTTAGTATTTATGTGTTTGTTTTCCAACCATTAATAAAAATACAATACAGATCTAACAAACCTCTGACATTAGTGCAACTGGCTATAGACTGCAAATAAATATATCAATTAAATGCTATATTCAATAATAACCGTTAAAGGAATGTACTGGGTTCAAGTTAAGTGCACAGATGCTGTAAAAGACAATGATTTCAATGGTCTGTAAAAGCAAATAAAATCACATTTGCATTAATGCATTTACAGGACGTATTCTGAAGGGTTTAAAATCAGACATTTGTGGTTTACTGCTCTATATGCAGATAAACTTCTTGTTATACTTTACCAACTGATTCCTGCAGGTAAATATTTTTCAATATTTACTTTATTTTCAAATAGTCACTGGGTTTAGCAACTTTACATGCATGAGACAAGTTACAAATAGAAAATCGATTTATACTTTTTAAATTAAATTTCAATAGCAATGTCTTGCCCACATTAGACTTCCACTGTAACTGCATGACTCCAATTGAGTGGTGCCGTTGTTTTGAATTTAATGTTAGAATTTTATTTTATTTTCAGTTTGGTTTAGTTTTTACTATAGCATTGTTAGTTTTAGTTTAGTTTCTTTTTCTTCCCCCAGAGATTTTTATTTAAGAAATGTTGTATTTTTTTTATATAATTTTATATATATTTTAGAGCTGTGAAAGTTAAGTCTTGTATTATTGCTAACTAGTGGCATTTTCATGTTCAATATTTGAACATGATTTCATGTTTTTTTGTAATATACCATACTAAAATTTACCATTTTTGTTTTTACATTTGTTTTCATTATGTACATTATGTAAGTTTTGCTTCATGCTTTCAGTTTATCCCAGTTATGTTACTTTATATTTTTATTTCAATTAATCAACATTTTTAATTTAGTTTTCATTTAATAACACTGCTGCAAGCACAGTTTTTGCTTGTTTTCACAAATCAATGAACTGATAATTTGTAATAATTGGTAATCAACAGCATGCCACAGATGCATATTGAACCTAAAACATTAAATTAAAGTAATTGGATGAACGTGAGGGTTGCGTGTTATTACTTACTCTCAGACTGCTCCTGTTTGTCATTCAGCCCCAACAGCTGTTTCGCTCAGTCCTGTGTTCAGAAGACATCATCTCAGCTGCTGGCTATTAATGGCCAAATACCCCAGAATGCACCTTGTTCAGCAGCCAAATCCGACTGCGCTGATGTCACTGTATATCTATGCTTTGAAGCCTGACCGAATGCCGTTTAAAGCCTGGTGGTGCGCTGGGGGCAGCGTGTCCACGGACAGAGGCAATCCCAGCCTCTCTAATGTTTTTGTCTGTGGGGTTTATGGGGTTTTCTTATCCTCACATTACACTGTTCAAGAGAGGCCATGCGTCAGGCTTTAGCGCTTCTTTGTTCTTCCGCTCTGGCCCCTGACAGAGGAGATACAGTGGCACGTGTTCGCTTGTTGTCACAGTCGGACAATGTGTCTGTGTTGCTCTTGGCGACTGGTTATTGAGTTTGGGATTTTCTTTTGAATTGTTCTCTTGAAATGCTATTTTAAAGTAAAATTCCAGCTTATTTTCAATGTAGTGTCTATGAACAACATATGTGGCTTATACAATAATTTTCATCCTTCAGATATGTGAAAATGGCCAGCAGATGCAGGGTTTAACAAATGGTTTCTTAAAGGCCCACTGAAGTGCCTTGAAGCGCACAGCATTATTTTTATGTGTTGACATCATTTCCACTGAAACAGGAAGTCCGAGCGGGAGATGCAGTATTGAACAGCTGCTCCCCTTTTTTAAAATAGCCAATAGACAAAACGTTTCGTTTATATCACAGCCTGGCCAGAACCATTGAGCTCAATGAAGCCACAGTGTCCTCGTAATCTCTAACTGTCTAACTCTCATCCAAATATCCTCCGTATTTCTTTAAAATATAGCATTCTGTGTAGAATTCAAATGAATCCGATACGTTTTCTGGTATGCGCCGACTGTGGTGGTTCGCAATAGTAAATGTGTGAAGAGTGACCGGTTTCAGCCAGAGCTTTAGCGTCTATTTATAGTGTAGAGGGGCAAGACGCTTTAGATTCTACAGAGCATTTGATTGGACAGAAAATCTGATGAGAAGCTGAAGTGCGGAGTGATGTCATCAAAAACGTTGATCAATATTGGCGGAAGTGAGAGACTGTACATTTTGAGTGCTTATATCTTCTAAATGCAAATTCTGTCATTGTTTTGGAGCACACTATAACTAATAACAGTAAGACTAACTTATTCATTCTAAAAAGCCAAAAAACTTTAATCTGTGAAATTGTTCTGTTGAGGCAGGATGACTGTTAGGTTGAGAATGATCTGATTATGTGTTGCTGCTGCTCATGAATTGAACTGATTGTGACACCATTCTCAGAGTAGGCCAATATATTAGACCACACCCTCTTACCAAAGCCCCACCCTCTAACTCAAATATGCAAAATTATTCACAGGCAGAGAACACTTCTGATTGGCTAAAAAGAGTATTTTGAGAGTTTTAAGACTGTCACACAAAGAAATATGATTGTCAACTCAAGACACCTTTCAGTGATTGCTGTTAAATAGAAGGGCTATTTTATGTGTACTACCAACACTATCTCACGACCAATTCGTACAAATTCGGACGGGTGATTAAAAGGTGGCTAATTCATACAAATTCGTACGATTTGTCTAAACCCACGTGATGAGGTTTAGGGGCGGGGACAGGGGTAGGTCATTCGTACGAATTCATATGAATTTGGCAATTCGTAAAATATGTACGAATTAGCAAACATCATACAACTAAGTTTTGCCGATTTCACTGCAATTTGTACGAATTTTACGAGGTGGCTAATTCGTACGAATTACCGTGAAATCGGGTTGGTATGACTACACAAAAATAACCTTTTTGTAGCACCTTTAAGTATGATTTCTCATACATATTTACAAAGATATTAAATCAAATGATTGTCTGTAGTAATTGGTAGCCAGTCACAGATACGTTCCATGTAGATTTGAAATAATCCTTTATTCCTTTAAGGATCAACATTGATACACACTGTATATATATACACACATAGAGTTACAGTCATGCTCAGAATTAAAGGCACCCCTGGTAAATATGATCAAAACTGGCTGTAAAAAATAAATCTGCATCGTTTATCCTTTTGATCTTTCATTAAAAAAATTGCCCAAAATTGAACCTTTCATTGAAGTAAAAGAATTGTAGAAGCTTCATTGTGTGCTCTGTATCAAATTTTTGTGTTGATTTTGATGTTTGTTTTGGATCGTTGTCCTGATGGAAGATCCAACCACGGCCCATTATAAGAAGGCGTCAGGTTTAGATTTTTTATCTGTTGATATTTGATAGAATCCACGATGCCATGTATCTGAACAAGAAGTCCAGGACCTCCAGCAGAAAAATATGCCCACAACATTAAAGATCCAACGGTATATTAAATTGTACACATGGGGTACTTTTTATCCTTGTGTGCAGTGCACCAAACCCATCTAGTGTGTTTGCTGCCAAAAAGCTGAAAATTTCATCTGACCTTCCGTTTGAAGTTCCAGTCGTGTCTGACAACTGAATATGCCGGAGTTTGTTTTTGGATGAGCAAGGAGGATTTTTCTTGAAACCCTCCCAAACAACATGTGGTGATGTAGGGGTTGTTTGATTTTTTTTAATAGGCTTTCTGACCCTAAAGGGGTCGCACACCGGACGCGCAGCTCGGCGCCGCGCCACGCAGCGCCAGGTCTTTTAAATTCGAACACATTATTCTCTATGAGAGTACACACACCGGCGGCGCCTTTCGGCGTCTGTCCGCGGCGCCCAGCAACGGCTCTGGACCGTGTTCAAAATCCTGCAGCGCCACACGGCGCCATTTACATAGTTATATATTAAATTTACATTTATGTGTCTCAAATAGTAGTAATGTATATACGGACTTAAGGCCAATTTATACTTCTGCGTCGGGTGCGCGCGGTAGGTACGGCGCAGCATACGCACAGACGCGTGCCCTTCGCAGTACCCTTCGCCGTAACCTGACGCGCACCTCCTCAAAAATGTAACTACGCGTCGCGGCGACGCGGACCGCAAGATCTGTGATTGGTCGGCTTGGTAGCATCGCGTTTCCTCCTACGCATTTCCGGCGTGTTTTTCTGCACCGCCCGCCATTTTTAAATTCTAAGTACAGCGAAACTGTTAAAAAAACTAAAAACTTACTGCTTTTCCACCTCGATAAGCTCCAACTCCAATGTGATCCGCTCTCTTTCAATCGCCATTGCTTGTAGTAGCCTAAACTCAAAACAGTCGCGAGGAATCTTCTTCTTCTCTAGGAACCGCGCGGAATCTAAACACAGTGGAACATTAAAACCCTCCGCTGCCAACTAGTGTTTCGGCGCTGTACTGCAGAGCAACGCAGACCTAAACGCAGAAGTATAAATGCTCACGATGGCATCGCCTACGTGCGTAGCCTACGCCCTACACTACGGCGTACACTCGACGCAGAAGTATAAATTGGCCTTTAGCCCTGTGCTGGAATATACATTTAGTTTTATATTTATTTAAAGAAATCAGAAAATTGCTGATGTTATCAGATTTTCAGGTGAGAGTTGTCCTAGACGTGGCGTGGCGTAGCGCTGAGCTGCGCGTTCGGTGTGCGACCAGCTTAAGACTCAACTAATCTCTGCAATTCTCCATCTGTGATCCTCAGAGTCTTTGGCCACTCAAACTTTCCATGCATAAAGACAATAAAGACACACGTCCTCTTCAAGGCAGATTCGTAAAATCTTTAGTTGATTGGAACTTCTTAATTATTACCCTGATGGTCAAAATGGGGATTTCAATTCTTTAGCTATTTGCTTACAGCCACTTTCTATTTTGTGAAACTCTTTTGCTGCACATCTGAACTATTCTCTGGTTTTACTCATTGTAATTAAGGGAATTTGGCCTTTGCGTTTCCTCATATTTAAACTCCTGTGAAACAAGAAGTCATGGCTGGACAATTTAATGTTCAGTCAGCCTGGGGTGCTAAAAAAGGTAAATATTAATGGGAATATACTTCAGAGATACTTTACTCATAAAAAAAAATTAGGGGTACCAATAATTGTGGCCAACGTGTTTTGGAGAAAAACATTTATTTCATAATGTGACCCGCCCCCCCACACACACTTTTAATTCTTTTACTTCTATGAATGGTTCGATTTTTGGCAATTTTATGATTTTTTGAATGAAAGATCAAAAGGATAAACGATGCAGATTTATTTTTTACAGCCAGCTTTGATCATATTTACCAGGGGTGCCATTAATTCTGAGCACGACTGTATATTCAGTCAATGAGTCTAGATCGTGTGAATGTTTTTAGTTTTTATTCTGCTATTATTTTAAGCAGAAGTCTTGGTTATGGGAAGCATTTGCTTCCTCTTAGCAGCTGTTCAGTGTTTCTCATAGTCAGGATGGGAAGAACAGGTAAAAAAAAAAAAACTTAAAATCCCCATGTTTAATTTGAATATATATATTTTTTACTTAATAGCTATATAATGTATCTAATTTCAGATACTATACCCCATTATAATCCACTTAAACCACACTGCATCCATGGTGCATGTGATTTGTATGTTAGCGCCCCAGGGAACGCAGCAAACGGAAGCATCAGATTTCCCTTATCCAGTGAATTGCTCAATCCTCCTCCAGGAAGCAGTGATATTGATTCTTTCCCATGTTGTATTAAAAGTGCTGTGTGTCCTAAACACATATTTATAACCAGCACTTCCTGCTACTGTTTATTCATTTGATTCCCATCCGATCCATAATGCACCTCATCCTGTCTGTCAAACATGGTTAATATGTTTTAGTGACATGCAAAGTAAGTGTCGGTGAGGCATGACAGCGTCGTCAGTTTAGAGATAAATGCTTTAAATGATCTGTGTGATCACAAGTTGGTCTTAAAAAGCATTGTCTTGAATGAATTAGTTGTGAAGGACTACCAAACAGGTTCATGTGAACCCGATTGGATGAGATTAAATTAGCCTGCAGTAATAACTTATTTATTAATATTTTCCATATTTTAGATAACATATTAAAAGTATAAAAAACAAATGCCAATTATGTTGCTTTATGTTTTAGCATGTATTTAATTATATTATGTATGCTAATTATTACTACACAAATCACAGTTGTCTAATATTGTATCTTTTATTTTAGCATTTTAATTTAGCAAATAAAAAAATTATTTACAAAAAGTTGTTAAATTTAGGCCTAATATATATTTCCCTACATACATTTATTAAATTCAATCATACAAGCATAACCCTTCAGATCAGTTTTGTAAAAACTTAATTTATTGTAATTTATTGCAAAACTTTAACGTTATTTTGCTGACAGACATCAGAAGGTTATAGAACTTAAGGGAAAGTAATCTAAAAACCAGAATCTGAAATGTTATTTCAAGAATGAAAAGAGACGTTGAGGGCAGCATTTCTTTCATCCGCCAGATTCTGACAAGCAATGTGTCTTATGTGGAAAATGCTGCTGTGCGTTTACAGTAAACTCTGAGCATATTTTTAACGCATGTGTATTTTTAGCAAATGTGTTTTTCAGAGGGTTCATGGTCAGTGACCGTTTGCTACAGTATGTGGTTCCAATGTCATGACATCTTTTATATAGGCATTTTTTCCTGTTGAAATGGAACGCTTGACCGTCTGTTGACTTCCTGTTTCTGCTTACGAGCAGTGGACGGAACACTGAGATCAGGAAGAAGGAAACGCACCTCCTTAGGGACGGGGAATGTTCTGTGATTTTGTGATTTTACTCTGTCACCTGCTTAGTTATGTAACACTTTTATATGCAAACTTAGAAACAAACAAAGAGCAGCTGGACAAGGAAGCAAGTCTGTTATTCATGCCGTGGAATTGGGTTTCATTATGCTGTGAGAACAGAGTAAACATTCTTATTCTTGTTAAGTAAATCTTCCATTTCACTGTAATTGCTTACAATGCATATTTATGCATTCTCAATGACATTTGACCCATTTTATGGATATTCATGTTTATGAATATTCATTTAAAAACCCATGCGTTCTGAACGCTAGAATAAATAAAGAAACTACGCTGATTTTACCATGTTAAAATAACAGCCCATTCTCACCCCAAGGCGTCATCTAACTGACGCCTTGGGAATCAGTTTGACCATGCTTCAATATTCGACGCTAAAGGTACCCTTTAGCGTCAGTTAGTTGACGCGATCCCAGGGCGTCATCTAACTGACGCGTTACCCTTAGCGTCAGTTAGATGACGCCCTTCTACCCAGACCTAAACCTACCCGCGTCATCTAATTGACGCGTTACCCTTAGCGTCAGTTAGATGACGCCCTGGGATCGCGTCAACTAACTGACGCTAAAGGGTACCTTGAAGCAAGCAATATTGAAGCATGGTCAAAATTGTCAGTTAGATGACGCCTTGGGGTGAGAATGCGTTGAAAATAACTGTATTGCATGGTCTCAAGGCTCACGGCCTCTTTAAAATGACTGCAACAGCAATATGATAAAACATAGTAAAGTTAACTTTGATTTCAACATTTTCTGCATTTGTATTGTAATATAGTGGCCATGTATTTCAAGTAGAAGATTTTGCTTTATAATTTATTATTATTTCTCGGAATTGGATAATTTACACGTTAAATAACACGTTTAAATAGCAAATGCATTTGCTCCTATTAGTGCGCTCATGGGCTAAAATAGGCTGCACCATTGACCAACTGACCAATAAGTCAATGGCGCAATATTTTTTTTGTTATTTAAAGGGCACATTAGTAATATGCGCCTATAGGCGGGTCCACAACGTGCGTACACTGCTTATTACACACACAGGGACGCCCAGCAGCACACAAACTAGCCAGATATTTAAAAAAGGGATTACAATGTAAAAGATTATTATTGTGCACATAAATATATGGTGGAATCCAGCTTGTCCTGTAGATGGTCTGCTTGCGCACTTTAAGCTCGCGCATGAGCAGATCCGTTTGCTCTCTGTCTTTCCGCTTGCAAATTCCCCTTGTAAATAGCGAATCCTCCATGGCGCGCAACTGGCTTTTAAAGGGAATGAGACTCTGATTGGTTTATTGCATGTTCAAAACACCCATTACTCATTAAGAGAATAGGGACAACCCTTTTAGACCATGCGCCGCCCATTTTTCCCATCATTAAACTAGCAAAAGTGGATTCGGCGCTTTAGACCATGATCTTAGATTGTTAAAATAGGGCCCTATGTGTCTAATGTAAGTCAAAAGAATTTTATTTTTTTTGGTCGAAAATCACTGATATGATTACTTATTATAATAACACCATGCACATCTTTCCTCAACAAACTGCACGACAGCCGTTTGTAGAATAGGCTAGTTTACAATGAACAAGGCTCACCCAGTCAGATTTTAGAGCCAGAACTATCAGTTTTCTAAAATGTGATTTACAGTGAGCAGCCTGAGGGTGGCCATTATGGTTAATGGTGTTATCCACATAAACCACATCGCTGCAGGACATGTGTGAAAGACATGTAAAACTGCAAGGATATCAGTATATCTTTCCATCCTGCCATCTCTGCCTGCGTCTTACTGCGGTTTGAAAGTTGATAGGCCGTCCCAGTGTGGAGCTGGAGCGAAGGAAAATGAGTGGGCTGCTATTTTTAGCCTCTCTGGCAGGTGGACAGAACCGGAGCACGTCTATATATAGAGCTGAAGGGAAGGGAGAGCATGTCACTGATGGGTATGCTGGGACGGCCCTGAGTGACGGTCTGAACCCGCCCTGGGGCTGCAGCTCTTCCTGTGGATCAGTCACCGTCCCGAACCGCTTCTGTTCTGGTGTCTGTCACTGCGTTTGGCACTGGCGGCCGATTGGACAGACGCTGTGTGAATTATTGAGCAGATGGGGAGTTCCTGTGAGGAAAATGTTGCGGCTGCATATCGCGTTTCACCTTGCTCTTAAACCTCGGTCTTACTTGTGTTCCCGCTCTGGCACACACCAAGCCTTATCGTTCATTTATAATTTGCTTCTCGGCAAAGGATTATGGGAAAGAACTAGACAAATTGTAACTGTTTAACACATTTTTCCTCATTTAAATCCAATAATCAGAAATAGAAATGGAAGAGTATGCAGTCAAACCAAAATTTAGTCAGACACCTTTAACATTTCTCACTGGTTTATTCGCTATAGTTTGGAAAATGGTAATAAAATATGACAAGAACACAGTTGATATTTCACTGGTTTTGACCATCCTTTCTTTTAGACTGTCTCACGAATGAATTAGGTTGAATAGCTGTCAGCTGTTAAATTTAAGTGTACACAATTAAATAATACTAATTTATCTCAACCAATTACCAATCAAAATTTAGTTCACTCTGGTGTAAAAAGGTTGCTTTAGCAATTAAAGAAAAAACATGGCCAGGTCAAAGTCTGAATAATTTTTGGTCCCAAATATTTCTAAATACAGGTAGTCCTCTGTATGAAGAATGTTTGGGTATAATGTGTCACAGTTTACCTTATTTTGCTATCCTCACTTACATAAATGAACTATAGTGCCCTGCGTCCACTAGTAAAAAATATATAAATAAATCATTTTGGTTTCTGATTAATTTTTTGGTTTGACTTTAGATCCTGTTAGAGTTTTGTAAAAAGTAGGCCTAATGCTGACAGAAAATGGACCATTGGGAACTTTTGGATTGGGGAGGTTTTGAACTTCGATTAAGATTAATAAGGATTTATCAGGGATTAATAAAGCACAATAGCTTTGATGTCATGTCAACACACGCAGAGAGATTAACATGCCATGCAGAACATGAACGGTGTGTGTCAGGAGCTGATAGTCAGTTCGGAAGGGTAATGTCTAATTCCCAGTCCTATAATCTCAGACCTTTAGAGAGGTGTCAAGAGCCGAGATGCTTCAGTCACATCCGTTTAGCGTGACCACTGGGTCCAGTGTGGAAACACAGGGAAGAACAAGCCTCATAGCGCTGGTTGTGTTTGTGATAAGATGGCGGCCCTCCAGTGGTTACGCTGATGGGTTTTGTCCACATGCAGACATGTGCAGATTCCAGATAACAACAGCTCTGCTCAAGTCAACCTGTCCAATTCATTCAGCTGAATACCTGCGGGGCAGAGAGGAGGACGAGGAAGCCTGAGATGAGCTTTACAATCATGCAGGCCAATCACACATTGAGAATTTCAGATTGGAAAAGGAAATTTGGTTGATGCAGTCATTTTCTATTTTGTTTAATTTTTTTAATGAATTTTATGGAATGCATTAACCTCTAGTCTAATTATTTTGTTATACATTTAATATTTTGTATATATTTGTTTATATTTATTTGATATAAAATACACTAATGCTCAAGAAATATTTCTTATTATTATCAGGGTTTTTTCAACAAGGATGCATTATTTTTTTCAAAAGTGACTGACAGGAAAGATGTATTTATCAAATAAATGTAGCCTTGATCATAAGAGAAAACATTTAAAAAAAAAAAAACATTACATTTTTTTATTAGTCCAAACTTTTTTAACTGGTAAGGTTAAACTATTTCATATGTTAGCTAATATTGAGTAGCCAATGTTGTTAATCTATATAATTTTCCCATTAAAAAACAGAAAAAAGATGGAAACCTGTTTAAACAGTTTGAATTGGAAAAATAAGCCTAGCTATTATCTACAAACACCACTGACCTAAATAAGACCACACTGATCATTACAAAATATATATAATAATAATATTTTCCACTATTAAAATGGTCATTGATATATGATGCATTTGCTTATTATAGAATATCTTTTCTTTTTTTTTCACCATTCTCTTGCAAGCCATAAGGATAGTATGTTTTGTGATTTTCCTGTGAACAATCTGTGTGGTAAGAAGCATTTACTCTAAAGCATTTTGGCATGAAAGTAGCTTCCATCTTAAAGCGGCACGCAAGCGTGTGTATGTACAGGCCAGCAAAATCACTCGGACTCCTGCTGACATGCACGCTCTCACAGTAATTACCCTCAGAATGCATTTAGCATGCATGCATACACACAAGAAACCACATACTACAGGCCGTACGTAGTAATAAGCATGCAGATGCACTTCGAACCCTTTAATAATGCTCCCACAAGCTGTCTGTTCCTCTACATCTTGTCAAGTGAACACACATGTAAACGCTCACATTCACTTTCTCTCTGTGGCTGTATTCCATTACCTATTGAACTGCCTGTGTACAGTAGGTAGCATTGTAAGACTTTAAATAAATGCTCATGCTGAGAAGGCTGTACCAAAATGTCTGCAGCATAATTGCTTTCTAAGATAATTTCTCCTGGATACTTCTAATGTATCCTTCACAGAGGAGGCCATCCTAATGCATTGAAAAATGCTCAGTGAAAACTATCTATCCAAAATGGTGGATGACTTGATTCAGGACTAAAATTGTTGAAGGTTTTATCTAATATTTGTGAATGTGTGTATTTTAATGTCACTCTGATAGTTTTAGTGAACAGTAACAACTCTGCTCCTTTCACATTATGATCATACTATTAAAATTCTCTGTGAAGAATGAGCAGTTCACAGATTCACTCTTCTCTCGTTTAATAACTTGAGATTAGCGCAAGATTTTCATACGAGACCTCTTCAGTGAGGATGTGAGAATGTGACATGATTGGTGATTTGGTGTTAGTGAGGCTAGGAGGGAGTTCTCACCCTGTCCTAACTCCCCAGTATAGTAATGGGGACACTACACTGTCAAAAAAAGCTCTGTCCTTTAGGATGAGACGTTAAACCGAGGTCTTGACTCTCTGTGGTCATTAAAAATCTTAGGATTTCCTTCGAAAAAGAGTAGAGGTGTAACCCTGGCATCCTGGCCAAATTTGCCCATTGGCCTCTATCCATCATCATGGCCTCCTAATCATACTCATATATCATACTATACATGTCATCACACTATGTGTCAGCATTAGTCAAACACCAACCTGATCTTGCGGCAATTCGTACGAATTCTACGAGGTGGCTAATTTGTACGAATTCATACGATCTCACTCGTACGAATTAGTTCGATTTTTGCTAAATCTTACATATTTTACGAGTTGCCCAATTCATACGAATGACCTACCCCTGACGCCGCCCCTAAACCTACCCATCACGTGGGTTTAGACAAATCGTACGAATTAGCCACCTTTTAATCACTCGTACGAATTCGTACGAATTGGTCGTGAGATAGCCTTGTCAAACACCGCTACGTCACACGTAACAGCAACAACAATGGCGGACTATGCTTGTGTTCGTGCTGCAGAAGCTACTGAGCCTATTAACTTTACTAAAGCAAAATCTTCTGCTCAAATGCTACTACGGTGAGCAATCTTCGTCTTCACCTTGCTGTCGTGTTGGGTTCGTATAGAGCGCGCAAGGTTATACCAAGGGGGTAATCCACCAGCCGAAAACTGAAGTCTCCCCGGGGGCCGGCATTGGCTAACAAGCCTTCACCTGCTGTTAGCATTCCATTGACTCCCATTCATTTTGGTGTCACTTTGACAGCGAATAACTTCACATCTGAGGCGTTTAAAGACTCCATTTGTCCATTGTTTATTTCTAAAGAAACACAACAATGTATAAAAGGCTCCATTACCTTGTATCTTCCGTTGTGGCCCCGTAGAAGCAGTTTTTGTAAAAATAGGCTAACGATTGCGTCATAACACACTAGAGAAATTAGCATTTAGACAGAAGTAGAAGCTCACGCACAATCGGGGGGACGTGGAGGCATAAATTCAAGCAGAAGCCATATAGAGTTGTAAAGTTGCTCCTGCTGAAAGCTCATGGACAGCTATACTCACGATCTCCGGCTCTGCAAGATTCGAAAGGGAATGATTCGGATTCCCTTGGCACAGCTACTAGAAGACGTACAACTGTGAGACAGGTTGCTCATGTCACATCTACGTCATCAAGCTCAGTTTGAGCCTGCGCAGTGCGCTTGGCAATCAGGAAGTGAGTGCTTCTAATTGACTTCACTTTTCTCTGTTGAAGTCTATGGTGATTGTCTCACGCATGCTCCAAGTCGTCTTCTTGTTTAGTGTATCTCTGTGGCAGAATTACAGTGCTACATAATGCTCTGGCATGTATACCACATCGGTTTCAGTGGTTTCGTGTGTACGCATATATTTATTGAGACGACGCCGTGTTTACGGACAAAATTTAGAACGAAGAAAAAAAAAAGATCAGATAGGGAAAGCTCTGGCTTAGTGTATGTGGCCTTATTTTATCTGCTAACTGTCTAGCCACGCCCTAGCAACCATTTAGAGCATCCTAACCACCATCGTACAGTGTGACAAGACCGCTGATGTTGTTCAGTCTCCTGTGGCTTTTACCCAAGATCTCACTTGGGTCATATCGTTCAATAATCTGACAAGCAACAGTCGTAAGGGACAGATAACACATGTGCAGTGGACTTTAGAAGGTATCGGTTATGAAATAGAGCCTTTATCTCTCTTTCTTTCACTTTCATTCTGACATCCTCTGTAAATATTGCCCTGCCCAGTGGGTTTCAAGGAAAATGTCACTCCTCTCATTCTCCATTACATGCACTGTTAAAGTTTCAAGCACTGCAGAAGACCTGTTCCAATCAGCTCCTCTGTAATGACTGAGAAAACCCCACGCTGGGTGAATTAGTTGGAGTTCCTGATGGATTATGGCTGATTGAATTGTGAGTGAGGAGGGAGTTGGGGGAGGGGTGGGCTGATGGGGGAAGGGTACGGTTAGCTGATCTGGCACAGCAGCCGGTTTCTTCTGTGATTGCTTCAATTAGCTGATCGAGCCGCTGTCTCTCCAAATGGCTTTGGCGGGGTTGCCGTGGAAACGACGCCACAGCCCCATCCTCACCTCTTGCTTTCATCTCTGGAGGGGGAAGGGCTGGAAAGGTCCTTACGTGTTCGGTCACATGTACATAGTAATTACAAGGTTCACCACCACAACAACAACAAAAACGCCATAAACGTTGTCCATATGACTAGTACATAATTATGTTCCATATAAAAAGTTAATATCAATAAGCAGTGATATTAAAATTATGACCAAAACAGATATAAGCCAATAATTATTTCCATGTTATGGCAAATGTTATTTTATCATTGAGTTAATATTATAGTTGTTATTAATATTTTGAATTATAGTTTTTATTTTTTAGATTTTGTTTTCATTTTAATTTTAGTTAAAGTTTTAGTAATTTTGTTGTTTTTGTAATTTATATTAGTTTATATATATTTATACATTTTTATTTCAGTTTTAGTTATTTTATTACACAAACTAAATGGACATTAGAAGTGCTGCCTTTGGAAACTACCTGAAATAAAAGTTTTTTTATTCCAAGTTAACAAATGTTTTTTTATTGGTTTAAATTTAGTAAAATAAAATAACATTAGTTATGGCAGATAACCGATAAATAAAATATATTAAAATTATGTAATATACAATTTTAATATCTAAACTATAAACTATAATATTCTGTCCAACTCAATTCCAATTAAAAACTTAAAATTTAAATGCTACAAATGAATTTAGGCATATGATGTACAGTATGAACAAATTATATACATTTTGAGTTTTGATAAATATTACATTTAACAGTTAACCAGTTAGTGTTTTAAAAAGTTGAACATTAAGTGGGCATTAGAAGGTAACCTAAATATAAAAATAGATTAAATGAAATCAAATGGAGAGCGTACATTTTCTCAAAAATCTATTAGACCTCAGAAGCAATTCATTATATTTCTAATTGAAAGTGAGCCATACAGATTTTGGAAAAACATTATAACCACATTTTTATTTTTGGATGAATTAGTCCTTTAACGTCTGCAATTTACTAGATCTTTTTGCATGAGACAGACATTTGTTTATTGCTATTTAATTGGCTCATAAAAAGTAAGCTGTTTTTTTTATTGGATAATATTAATTATTCCAACCTATGTAGCCATGACGTGCACTGATGAATCATGCTCAATAATACCAGGAGCATTTCTTTAAGGTCACCAGGGTCAATTCTGAGATCATGTTGACTTTAAGGATTTACAGGTGGAGGCCTAAGGTTAGTCTAAGGTGAGGTTACAATTATGCTGGCTTTATAAAATAGAAAGGTCCTTACGTGTGCAGGATGCGCAATGGAGTACATTTGTGTTTGTTTGTGTGCTGGGCTTTGCTGTTAAAGGGATAGTTCACCCAAAAATGAAAATGTTGTCATCATTACTCACCCTCATATCATTCCAAACCTGTATGAGTGACTTTCATACTTGCTTAACACAAAAGAAGATATTTTGAAAAACTCTATTCTGTTTTCCTCCCTGCAATGATAGGCAATGTATACCAATTCACTTTTTGACAGAAGAAGGCCATAGAGATTTGGAGCAGCATAAAGGATGAATACACAATGACAGAATTTTCATTTTTGGGTGAACTACTTCATTAAGCCTTCAGATGTACCTTTGATCTATGAGACACGTTGGTCACTTGATTGAAGGCCAGGAGTGACATATTAGTTGTGGAAGGTGTGAAGTATGATGAACATGTTCAGACAGCAGCTGTGATTCACTGCGATCCACTCAGACTGTGTGACTTCACACCCAACCGCACGGATTCACTCCAAAACACACCCCGTCACCTCTGCACCCATGACACCACTGTCAACAAATAACAGACAAAAACAGCTCATTGGGGAAATGTATAAATAGAATATATAAACATATTCTAAAAACACAGCAACTGCTCATAAAAATCAAATGACAAAGCCGTTAGAAGTTTGGGGATATTTAAGAATACTCATCGGAACCACTTCATAATTGGCTGTATTTATTTGATCAAAAATACAGTAAAACAGTGATATTGCGAAATATTATTACAATTTGAAATAACTTTATTAATTAATTTGTTTTAAAATGTAATTTATTCTTGTGATGGCAAAGCTGAATTTTCAGCATTACTCCAGTTTTCAGTGTCAGAAATCATGATCATGAGAAAAAATATCCTTCAGAAATCTGAAAATATAAATGCTGTTGTTTAGCTACTCAAGAAACATTTATGATTGTTATCAATGTCGAAAACTGTTGTGCTGCTTAACGTACTATGAAGTTGAAAAAAAAAACAGGGTTTATTTCACATTGAAACATTATAAATGTCTTTACTGTTACCTTTTATACATTTTTTTATCAATGTAAAGAGGACCTAGAATGCCCTTTTTCAAAGTCTTGATTTTGTTTTTAGGGTCTACTAGAATAGGTCTCCATGCTTGAATCTTGAAACATTTTTCATATTTTTTACATTGTTGCATCTCCTCTCTTCACTGTCTGTCAGTAACTCTCTGTTTAGTACCTGTCTCTAAGCCCCTCCTTTTGAAAAATGCAATGTGCTCTGATTGGTCGGCTGGACCAGTGTGTTGTATTTGGTCAACCGCTTTGAGCATGCTTCAGACATGTCACACCCCTTACCATAAGTATCAACACACTACTAACACAACTCAATCAGGCCATGCCCCTTTTTGTGAGTGTCTGGCATCCACAAAAAGGGGTGTGGTCTTATTGAGTTGGCCGGGAATTATTTAAATTGGCAATATTGTGATGTTTGGAAGTTCAGAAACAGTGATAGAGAATATATTATAACAACATTACACACTAAAGAGTGTTGAAAATGTCAAAAAAAAGCAAAATAAGACTGCATCCTGGCTGAATTTCTATCACTCCAAATGTTTAAACAGTAGTGCATGCCTTTTCTGTTTCTCAAAAGCAGAAACGCTTCTTAGAAACATCTCCTTTCAGGGAATTATCTTTGTCGATTGCATCAGATAAGAAATTTACAGTCGTTGTAAATCTATTTTCAATGACCTGACCTTGAGTTCTGAGCAAGATATGAAGAAATAATAACAAGGACTATGCCTCCGCTGACCCCAGATGAGCCTGAGTTAATGATGATCTCACTTCCTGCTGCTCTCACACTGGGCCAATCAGCCATGATCTCCTCTCAGTCAGTGGCTGCATGGAAAACATGGACCTGAGAGACGATTCCAGCATCTGACTGATGAAAGCAAAGCTAGATGTTATAACAGGTGCTGCAATGTGAGAACAAAAAAAATACATTTTGCAGAACCAGCTTTCCTGCTATAATTGGTTTGCTTATTTACCCTTAAATATTCACCATCAGATGGTGGGTTGAATTCGGGTGTGTGTTGCTAATTCTTACCTGAATAGTTTCGTTCTGAAAGAACACAATGTGACCTTTTTTGTCCGTATAATCTCTGGCCGAGACTGAGATAGCTGTTTGTGTTTTTGACCCACCCAAGTGCAATTATTGGGAGTTTATCTGATGAAGCCGATATTATGTTGTATAATGTAATTAGCGGTGTTCTGTTCATCAGTATTGCTACTGCTCACTTAACCATAAGTATTAAACATTATTGCATAACTATTTGTGCTACAGTCTTGGATAATACCTCAAATTGTTAAAGGTGTGATATTGCTTTGAAAAGCAAAATTTTCACCTGATGAATGATCAAACGGTCCAAAAGATTTGTAGTTTTAGTCTGCTTACTGGCTGCCAAGGTCTTAAGATTTTCCAGACCTTCATAAATTCTCATAATTAAAGAAAAAGAAAATGACAAAACTTGAATATTAATGTCTAACAGCAGGATGCTTGTTAAAGCTTCTCCGTTGTATTATTTTATTGTTGCTTCCCTGCTGGTTTCTCTCTATCTTTTTTTTTTTCTCACTCAAGTAGACTCTCGCTCTTTCAGTTACGAGTACAAAGACAGATTTTTTATCTCTTCCTAAATCCTGTGGTGGTTCTCCGTGTTCCTTTCTCCTTGTGACAAGACGCCAGAGTTTGAGAACAAGAAAACCTTCTACATTCATCAGAACGTCTTGCTCCATTAGAATGAGCTTATTTATCACCGTGTTCTTTTCGCCGTGTTCCCACTAACACGCTGCACATCACCAGAGAGGTATTTTATGGGATCATCGTGGCTGGGTTGTTCAGAACAGAAAGAAATATGCAAACATTTCTCTTATTTTCCTACGTGACTTAGGAAAATATTTGTGTTAGAAGAACATTTAAGCCCTTTCCAAAAAACTTTTGCCTGACTCGTTTTAGTCTTTTTATAAAAACGTGATTGTCTCAGCTTTTTGCTCAAAATGTTGCTTTTTTTTATTAAACTTGCCCACATTCAAGTGTTGACACTTGTTGTTCGGTTCTTTTGGTCCTGACCAAAAAAAAAAAGGTATATATTTAGTCTTGGTTCACTTAGCATTCACACTGTCATTTTTAAGACCGAACCTAAAGATACAAAAAAAAACTTTGCGAAGGAATTTACCGAACATCTAAACCAATCCTGTATGCTGGGCTAAATGCGCTCATTATATGTGCGTACATATGATGGCATATTGACCAGCTGAGAACTCGTGAAGAGAAAATAGAAAATGCGTAAAGGAGTAAAAAAAGTTGCAGGAATTCTCTTTGCACACACCGAATTCTGCTGCAAAGAGCCGCTCATATGGCGAGAAAAAACAGGTATGCTTCAGCATTCTGTCCCTTTTAGGGTTGCATCTGGTGACAACACATCCTTTTTTGGTTCGTTTAGATGTCTTTGGTTCGTGTTGTGTTCATATTTCAGTCGAACTGCACCAGAGTTTGTTTGGAAGCGGACTGAAACCCATTTTTTCAGGGGTCTCGGGCCGCTAGTTTGGTGCGCACCAGGCAGCATTCACACTTCTTCAAATGAACCACACTAACAGAGCAATCGCACCAGGGTTCGTTTTAATCGAACCAAACATGCCAAGTGTGAACACACCCTTAAAGTGTAGACTCTCACTAGGTTTTGGAAAAGAGCATTTGACTGTCCCTCAGCATCAGGACTCACATTTTAAATAATTGAGCAATTACAAGTTGAACTTCCCCAGTGAAACATGTTACTAACTAGAGCACAATAGCCCATGAATCAAGTCCTTTGTGAGATTAATTATCATTATCAACGCTTCTGTGCTCATTAATCTCTCGCTCACACACACCAGCCCATTTCTCACATCCATATGCAAAACCCTCCCTCAGTGGTCTAGTGAAGATCTTCAAGAGACCCAACCCCCATTATATCCATAACCTTCTCTCCATTGCTGGCTCACAGGGGCGTGAAAGATTCCTCATCTCCATCTCACCTCCTCAACATCCATTTCATAAGATCTATGGAAAGTTGACCACAAAAATGTAGTCCTGCTTATGTTTAAAACATACCTTGATTCATTAAGCATGTTTTTGGCTTCTTTTTGTGTGTGCATCAAAACCCATTTCACTCACACAGATCTCTATTTCCACTTTATTTTGAAAGGACATTGCTTTATGTTTTAAAAAAAAATTAAGAAATAGTTTACTCGCCGACATGTCTTCAAACCCTGTTCTATTTTCTATCTTCTGTACAACACATGAGAAGAAAAGATGCCCGAGCTGCCCTTTTCCATATAAAAAAAGTGTATGGTGATGCACACTGCCAAGCAACTACAAGGACAAAAACACTATAAAACTAATGTAAAATCAATCAATATGACTCATTCACTATATAAGTATCCTTCTCAATGCGGGAGTTGCATTGCATCTGAAATCGCATACTTCCCTACTATATAGTATGTGAAAAACAGTATGCCAAAAGAGTAGTATGTCCAAATAGTATTTGAAAAACAGTAGGCGAAAGCCCACATATGACCTACTACTTCTGGCGTGATTCTGAAGTGTGCATACGATGGACACTTTACTATCCCATGAGGCCACGGGAGAAGATTTGTGAAGCGACACAACTGATGCTGGTCGCTCACGTGACAGTAACAACATTACTGTCAAGATTACATTCATTCTACCCATACTACATAGAAGTAAATTCAAATGTAGTACCTACTCAGAAAGTAC
Organism: Chrosomus eos; assembly: GCA_036326025.1. Taxonomy (NCBI): domain Eukaryota; kingdom Metazoa; phylum Chordata; class Actinopteri; order Cypriniformes; family Leuciscidae; genus Chrosomus; species Chrosomus eos. The sequence goes on along the minus strand of CM070836.1, from coordinate 31,670,822 downwards.
GCGATTTCAGAAACAGCATGGGAGTGAATTGCCTAAAAAACACAGGATGCTAATTTGAATCGAAATAACAGGAAGTGGAATTTACTCTTATTTAAATTAAAAGATATTTAACACAGATAATGCAAACTGAAAAATTAAGTGTTCTTCATTGTGTTTATTTATTTATTGCATATGATCAAATATATAAGCTGCTGTCCATACCGTATACATTTCTATAGATGCCATTTCGGTAACGCTTCCTTTTACAGTACAGTACTTACAGTGTACTATAAGACTACTTAAACTTTTATTTTACAACTTTCAAATAAGAATTTTTCAAGTCAACATGAATTGCCCAAATGAATCTAAATCCACTTTTGCTAGTTTAACGATGGGAAAAAGGGTTGCCTTGCCCGAACATGGTCTATAAGGGTTGTCCCTACTCTCTTAATGAGTAATGGGTGTTTTGAGCGTAACATGAAATAAACCAGTCAGAAATGCATTTGTTATTTAAACAACGTGGTTCAGGACAAAAAACACTTGCGTCGCGCCGTATTGCACCAGGTGTATGAAAGGGCCCTTGAAATTTGTTTTACTTTTCTAGTTAATTGACCCTTCGCGTGGAGCTTGATTGACAGGTGTTCTGACCAATCATACTTCGCCATCCGCCATTTTGTCGGATCAAGCAGTCAGGAGAGTTAGTCGATTAACATGGGAGGATTTGAACTTGAAAAACTGAATTTGGCGCCTTTCCGCGGTTAAAACAACATTCCTTCTTATGTTAATTCATGTTTATTTGATGCTATAAATGAACTAGAAGGAAGAGATGATCGGATCACGAGCAACTTTAACTGATGCTCTACAGCAATCTGTCACGGCACATTAAAGAGCCACAAAACGGTATTTATTGTTTAAATTTCTTTCAAAAAATGACCATATTTGAAAGGTGAGACTTTGTTTAATATGCTTAATATCAAAAGTAACCGAAAAGTAACCTGGTCTGTCCTGTCTGTCCGCGTGTTGTCAGTCTCCTCTCTGCTCCGCGATGTATTTTTCACTGCGTGAGAACATGGTGAAAGCGTGAGAGCGGCGTAGCTTGTCGGAACATAGCGACAGTAACTAAGGAGGGCGGGTCTTTGCGAAGGGTCAATTGCTGTTATATGAGTTTTAAATCTGCTGTATACATTCAAATTTGAAAAGCAATGCTGCATCATGTTTGTTACCTCAATTCAAATTGATTTGAATTAAAATTGAAACCGCATTCATAGTTTAGTTATAAATGGTGCATACGCCTATTAGAATCTTGACAGTATAAATCATCATGTAGTCAGAACTGTATGGAAAACAGAAAGTCAGATATTCTATATATCGGAACATATATTTGAATGTTTTACAGAATATAGGGTTGAAACACCACAAGGGTTAATAAACATTTGAACTATAAGTTGCTTGATGCTTTAGAAGTCTCCTAGTTTTGCACTAGAAAAATAGCACTCTCATGTGGTGTTGCAGCATTTCAACATAAGAAAAAATAGAATTACGAACAGCATGACCTTTTCGCAGTGACATGACATTGCTCAATGACATGACTCTGCTAATGCTCTCGCGAAAGTCCATGCTTTTTATACATAACAAGCATATTGCTGATTGCATGACCCTTTCTAAGAATCACCTGCACCGCTGAGCGTCACATGAAGTCGTCTTACAGTTGCTGACACCAGCATCAGTGTCCCGCTGGAAGGAGGCAGTGAAGTACTTCATTATTCATTGAGCAGCGGGCCTGACACGCTGTGGCAGCATTTTGACAACAGTCACAGCCGTTAAGAGGGTTGGGATTTGAGCAGAGCTCATCTGGATGGCAGCGGACATGTAATTTAATGGGAATAGAGCATGACAGTGGTCACCGTTACAGAGTGAAAATCCAGCAGGTGAGCATAACGCTAGCGTCCCGCAGGAACGGAGGCAAAAAGAGAAAGGCAACTATATTCTCGCTCGGCTCTCCGGCATGCCGTGATGATTGTACTCCCCCCTGGCTCCAAGCTGTTTCTGCAGTGCGTCCTCATGCATCCCGGAGCAAGTGGCTGCAGAATTTCATCGCTGTCACTTCGTATCCCCTTCCCGCATGCAAATCAACTGGAAGTACATAACAGATCTTTTCAAAATGTCCCGCAATGTTTGCAAACACTCTGCATATTGCATATTACAAAGCCCAGAGAGTCTTAAAGGCTTTTTTTTACAGTATGGCACTTAGAAAACATAATTATTTCATGATAAATAGGAGTCCTGGAAAATCAGTATTCGTGCGTGTGTGTGTGAGAGTGCATGTGCGCGAAATATTGTATGAAATATTTTTTTTTATATTTAAATATTTTATTATTAAAATTTTAACTAAAATAATCTTTCATTTTTATAACAAATATTTAAGTAATATGTTAATGGAAATATAAATATTGTCTGATTCTGCAAGTGTCATTTTAGGATTTGTGTAGTTTCTGCCTGTCAATCATTTTGCTCACTCATGGGAAGCAGGAAGCTGAGGGTGTGAAGTTGAAAAGCCACATTCAGCATCATAAATAGTTTTTTTGTGAGAATGTTTTTTGCTATGTTGTGTTTGACAGCACTGCGATGGCGTACTGCTTCTCTCTTGCTCTGATAACCACAGTCACAATAACTGTATTTGTAGGTCAGGATTTTAGTAAAAGGGCTAATTTAGTGTGAAAAGAATTTCATGGTTACCATTTCAGGGGCAGTCAAGAGGAATCAGGAGAAATTAACTACAAGCACGAGACATTGCTACGTAGCTTTGCTTGTTTGTAGAAAGATAAGTAGAATATTTAGATTGATTTTAAGATGCAGGAATTCACAATCACTTTTTGACAAGAGAGTTGTTTCAATTTTTAACTTTTTGAAAAAATCTATATAAAATCTTAAAGGGTTAGTTCACCCAAAAATAATTCTGTCATTAATTACTCACCCTCATGTCGTTCATCTTCATTCATTTTCAGGATATCTATCCCTCCATAAACAGCTACAAAACTGATAATTTGACTCTTCAAAAAGTTCATAAAGAAATTGTAAAATGAATCCATGTGTATTAAGGGGTGTAGTCCAAATTTTTTGAAGAGACACGATCGCTTTATATGATAAACAGATTGAATTTAGCCTTTTATTCACATATAAACATTCATTAACTCACACATTCATTATGATAAACAGAAGCTCAAGCATGTTCGCTTGATGTGTGAGAACCATAGACAGTATAAGAAGTGGACAGAGCCATCTCATTGGAACTCAGTTGAGACAGTTGAAGCCCATTTTTAGTGATTTTTGAGCACTTCCGTTCCTGACGCGCAGACTCAAACCGACTCAAAGCTTGATGACGTGAGCAACCTGTCTGACAGACGTAAATCTTCTAGTAGCTGTGCGTGAAAACTGCCAACGTTCAGAGTTCTCATACCGAATTATTTCCAATTCCCCAAAAACGTTGTTGAAATAATTTGTCCCGTTGCTTTTATGGACTCATTATCTATGGGCTTCTCCCTTGACGGGACGTCCCCCCGATTGCCTGCGAGCTTCTCCTCCTGTCTGTACGGTAATTTCTGTACAGCGCAACAGAGAGTCGAGTGGTTATGACGCAATCGTTAGCCTATTTTTACAAAAACTGTTTCTACGGGGCCATAATGTAACATAGAAGGTAATGGAGCCCTTTATACTTTGTTCTGTTTCTTTAGAAATAAATAATGAACAAACGTTTGAGCTTCCACAAGAACCAATGAGGTTCATTCTCATGTTAGGCAGGACTTTTGAGCTTCCGCAAGAACCAATGAGGTTCATTCTCATGTTACGCAGCACTTTTGAGCTTCTGCAAGATCCAAAGAGGTTTGTTCTCACATGTTAAACAGGTTCGGATAAGCTTTTGTTTATGTTCACTGATCAATTTTTATGTGTGAATAAAGGCCTAAACTTTTTCATCATATAAAGCAATCGAGTCTCTTCAGAAAATTTGGACTAAACCCCTCAGTTGCTCAACTGCTCTGGGGAACAGCTTCTCAGACTGTTGGAGGTTGAGGACCACCCTGATCCAACTCCAGAACAACTCATCATTTTATGTAAGCAAAAGCCAGAACCCGTTAGCTCAACTGACAAAGACAGCCATAAATCCTTCTCTCTGTTTACCAGAATTATGAGAGACAGTTTCCAAGTCAAACTTTTTGGCTAGTAGTGGTTAACCATTATGGGTTTTGCATTAGTCTATGCCAATGTCAATGCACAGAGAGCAATGTGGATAATATAATACAGTACCAATATATGAAATACAGTATCACAAAGTAACAGATGTCATGGAGCTGAATCAACACTTTTTTTTGACACATTCTTTTTTCAAATACATTTACATTTGTGCATTTGTAAGATGCTTGTGTCCAAGATGACTTCCATTGTGTTCAAAGTATACTTTTTATCAGTTCTTTCATTTCCTGGCAATCGAACCCATGACATTGGCTTTGCAAGCTTCATGCTCTAGCGTTTGAGCTACAGGAATGTAATAATCTATGAAAAAAAAATCTAATAATTATTAGATAATCTAAATAATAATGTAATAATAATCCAATTTTCACATTAAAGGGATAGGTCACTCAAAAATAATAATTCTATCATAATTTGCTCACCCTCAAGTTGTTCAAAACCTATTTGAATTCCTTTCTCCTGCTGAACACAAAAGAAGATATTTTGAGGAAAGTGGATAAGCAAACAATTGGCCCCATTGAATTCCATATCACTATTTAGGATTTCAACATAATATAAACTCAGCTGGGATTTTATAACACCCAGGCCAGGTTGTGTCTAGTATGGATCATGTTTAGGGCTTTAATGGTGACGCATGTATAATTAGAGAAACCTTTTCAGAGAGTGTCCCTAGAGATCCACTGGCACCTGCGCTCTCATCAATACAAGAGCCATACGCTTACCTGCACTCTATTTCCAGGAAACCGCGTCAGGTGACTTGTGGTAGTCATGGCATGTTTGTTTTGTTGCCAGTGTGTATGAATGCGCATTTGATCTGTTTTATTTAACAAAGCCTGCACTGCTAACTCACATGCAACCTGCCATATGTGCACAATCATGCATGAGAGCGGGAAACTGGCCTAAACCTCAACACATGTTATGGAGCATATAATAAAACAAGATATTATGGACCAGCCGGGTAGACTCGTATGCAGCATGGGTTTTATCTGTCAAGCTGGGCTGAAGTGCATTAACTTTGCATAAAATTTGTCATTTCTCACAGATTTCTCCATCCATTATTTTACGCCTAAAATACTCCTATGGAAACCATCACCACCAGGATGCATTTTAACTGGCATGTGGTGTGTCGGAACCACTTATTGTATCCTCATGCATCCTTATTGGTTGCACAAGCATTGACATGCATTATTAATCAGTGGCATGCTTTGATCTCAAAGGGTTGCAGATGGTATAGGGTCGTAATCTGCCAACAAACTTGCCTGCATTTCACTTTAAGCTTTCATTGAGTCTCAGGAGAGCTGAGGATGCTCAAAGCGGCTGGTATATGGCACGGCAGAGCTGACGCTTAATTTAACCCCGATTAGAGGTGCGCTGTGCCAGAACAGAACTGACGTGGGAGGAGGATGTCTGTCAGATAGATCGGCCACTGTGTGCAACAGCCGGTCTTTTAAGGTGAGAAGACCGGTTGTTCCATGCATGTGGTTTCAGACCAGTTTTCCCTTGAAGAGATTGACCATGTGATTTGGTTAAAGGAAGTTGATCGGAGATCCGTGCTGCTGGGTGATTTGTGTAACTGGGTTAATGAGGGCATATTTTAACACTAAGGCCATTTATTATTGCAATTATCACGCCATGATTCAAGGGTGTTGTGGGTGGTTGCCAGGGTGTTTCTCTTTGGTTGCTAGGTGGATGCTTTGAGAATCTGATTTTTCAACCATTTTAAGTATGACCAGTAATAGTAATTCTTGCCTTAGAAAAATAAAACCGAGTATAAAACCTCCCGTTTAAAGGTTTTGGGTCGGTAAGTTATGTTTTTGAAAGTTTCTTATGTTACCAAGGATGCGTTAATTTTATCAAAATACAGCAAAAACAGTTTAAAGTTACAGTTTGAAATAACTGTTTTCTATTTGAATATATAATAAAATGTGATTTATTCCTGTATTGGCAAAGCTGAATTCTGAATCAGGATCATTACTCCAGTCTTCAGTGTCACATAATCCTTCAGAAATCATTCCAATATGCTGATTTGCTGCTCAATCTATGCTGGACTCATTGAAGGTGCACCATAAATCAGTAATAGAGTACATTACTGCAAAACACACTATATATACACATGGAATATAAAAACATATAATGTCTTATGTATTTATGACCTCTTGTTTACAGTGATATAGCAGGGTTTTCAGGCCAAATACATTACATAGCCCCTTTAAAAAATAATGTAATTTATTTTTATGTGATCATCATTTTTTAGAGAGTTTATGGAATGCAATCATTTCATGTATGGGTATGGCCTTCTACTGACCCGAGTGGTTTGTCTTTTTGCGAAATGAACAAGCACAAGTATAGTCTGCTTCTGTGGCATTAAAATAATAAATATTGTGTATAACTGAATTATATAACTGAAAAACTAAATTTTAAACCATGAATCTATGTGTGCATAGAACACTGTGTTCCTATTGGCATGCATAATATCTCACCAGCAGGTAGAGTCTTTCACGAGAACCTGCTGTGCAAAATAACTGCACATTCAGACAGCCAAATGGTACCCATATGAAACCTGCGGACTGCAATCAGGATGGGGGCTGGGAAACAAACGCTCGGCCCTCTCCTCTCTCTCTTTGCTCTGTTCAGAAAATCTTTCTCTTAGAGAAGCCTGAAGGTCTCTGAATGTGGTGATCGTGTTGTAGTCTCTTGTACCAGTATGCCACGCAGATTTGAAAGGTCAGAAAATGGAGAACATGAACTGAGACGGTAGGCGTCACAATGAGCTCAGTGCGATTGCTTTCATTTGGCAAGAGTTGAGGGGGCATAAAATGGGGGTGGTCAATTAATTTGATACACTTGGTGCTCTTAAAGGGATAGTTCACCCAAAAATGAAAATTAAGTCATTAATTACTCACCCTCATGCTGTACCAACCCCGTAAGACCTTCGTTCATCTGAACACAAATTAAGATATTTGTGATTAAATCTGAGAGCTGGATCACTCCTCCATAGGCTTCTAAAGGATTGAAACCTGACAGCCCCGAAAAGTCATTAAAGACATCGTTAAAATAGTCCAAATGGCTACAGTGACTCAATCTTAAGTTTATAAAACGACGAGAATATTTTTTGCGTGCAAAAAAACCCCTAAAATAACGACTTTATTCAACCATCTCTTCTCTTCCGTGTCATTCTCCTAAGCTGTTTACGTAGTGTAACAGCGCAGCGCTTCTGTGTTATACGTCACACGTAGGCTCACTATTGGCCGACGCTGGTCATGTGTGTGATGCGTGTGACGTTCAACCAGAAGCGTTGCGCAATAACACTACGTGAAATCTCCAGGCCCAAAGAGAATACTTGAATAAAGTCGCTATTTTAGTTTGTTTTTTTGCGCTCAAAAAGTATTCTCGTAGCTCGATAAACTTAAGATCGAGTCACTGTAGTCACATTAAATATTTAAACATTTTCTTCAATGACTTTCTGGGCCGTCAAGTTTCAATCCCTTAGGAAGCCTATGTAGGAGTGATCCACCTCTCAGATTTAATCAAAAATATCTTCATTTGTGTTCCGAAGATGAACGAAGGTCTTACGGGGTTGGTACAGCATGAGGGTGAGTAATTAATGACTTAATTTTCATTTTTGGGTGAACTAACCCTTTAAAGGAGACTATGTTTTGGAGGAATTTTAAAGGATCTTTGGATAATGGGCACAATTTGCTTCATCAGTTCCAAAGCAGGTGGTAGCCACCAGGATCCATGTGAACCAGCATATATGATTTATGCATCATCGTGGGCACAGCGTGAGTGTGTTTAGTGGTTTGGTAAGCTGTATATAGATAATTGCGTACTGAGGGAGGGGCTGAGCCTGAGGGTAATAATAATATATATATATATATATTTCAAACAATGTGTGTATATATAAGTAAAGAAGAACTGTGAATGTTGCATTGTCTCATGATATTTTGACATTTTCACTTAATGTAGCCTATTGTATGTTAAAAGGTCATTTTACACTTCCTCATTTAGGATATTGTTTTTTTTTCCCCATTGTCATAATGTATTTGCTCGTTGATCTCTTTGGCAGATCGCATTAATTCCAGGTTAAGTGATATTACACAACAGAGTCATTTCATCAAACCAGCCCCAGCTTAATCAGTACTCGGTGACCTCTTGAAAAAAAAGAGTGTCTACATTGGTGCAGGTTTTTGCTCAGGAAATTGAGGTTAGCAGAAAATAGGTCACTGTAAGACTCTCGCTTTGGTGTGTGGCCTACTGCCAGCTCTTGAGAATTGAAAGGAGATGCACAAAGATAATTAGCTGTTTGAGAACAGGAGACAACCGTGTTTCGTCTGATCCATTTTGAGCTCTGACATTGCCAGTGTAAGGGTTAACGTTGTTGTAAGCAATACCCATTTACTTGAGTGCTATTTTGGTTGGAACTCTAGAGAGGATAGGAGTGCATTAAATCCCAGGTTGTTGCTATTACCTCAGAGGTAACTGAAGTTCAGATACTGTTCGGCTTAGGAGAATGACCCCACATGATAAATTAGAGATTATGATTATAATGCAGCTTAAACACATACTTAAACTATAGTTAACTATATACAGTTATACACACAAATGCAAGTACAGTAGCACAGATATTTGTTTTGCAAGGAAATATTTACACCAAAATTGGATTTAAAGTGTACTTAAAATTGCTTTTAAAGATTGTTTTGGACTTTATCCACTTGTGAGCTGTATCACAATTATAAAACACCACAGATATTTGCACTGCAAGAGAAAATTAAGGATAATTACTTCAAAACTGTGTTCAAAGTACACTAAAGTTATTTTTGCATTGGATGGTGGTCACAAGTTAGCAATATAACCCTTTTAATGTGCAGGATACTCAAAAATATCGAGTAATGTGCTTTCTAACCCACAAATATTTTTTTTTTGCAAGACTTCAAAGGGAAATTGCATTAAAATTGCATCAAACTCCAAAGTTAACTGGATTATTGTTAGCCTGACTTCGTCATACTCATATTCTAGTCAGAACATGAGTCTGAAACTGCTCGATAGGGCTTTGATTATAAGGCGTGTCTTAACCGAACCAGGAAAAACAACAACTCTGCACTCAATTGGATAGACCTACAACCAATCAGAGGAACGCAGTAAGTGACGTATGTTGAGCAACGCATAGTTTTCAACAGAACTCAACTGCACGAACTCTGGAAAAAGTATGAAAAAAATAATGAGTGTTAACGATCTTTGCCGGTGTTGCAAAAATAACTTAAGGATTCGCGGCGTAGGCCTACTTGCATGCAAACACGAAAAGCATTTTTGAAAGAAATACGTTTGAGGACGTAATGATTACGTTATTGGATGGATCATCTGTCCATCATCGTATAAAGCCCGCCCTGGCAATTTGATTGGTCCGACCATTTTTTGGCTGATCATAATTACTCCTCAATGGATCGAGTCCAGACCGAACTTCCCGACCAAAAAATGTTGTGGGCGGGGTTCGGGCTGGCATCCAGGCTAGATTATTGTTGTTTTGAGCTGTAACCATTGCTTACCTTATTTTCAGGAATATATGTCACATTTTTTTGTCTTGTTTGTTTTTAAAATCATCTGAAACGTCCTGTGATTTATTCCAAAGCGACATCAAGTTTATCTGTTCAATTTCCCACATGCCAATTGTTTCAATTTCGCTTTAAATAATTTTTTAGGCTTGGTGTTTATAATAAATGAATGCCACTATAATTTATGTTTGTTTTAAACTTATCTTACATTCCTGTTTTGTCCTGAATGTTGTTAAATTTAAAGAATTTGTTGAGTGAGGGGAACTAAAATGCATGTTTGTGGTGTTTGTAAATGTATTTGACATGATTTGAGAATAATACAATCTATGTTTTTAAATACGGTAGTTAAATCCCAATCGTAACGTAACACCCTCAGTGCATAAAAATAGGCCGCAGCTTGCTGACGCACTTACTCAGCTCTCCACAAATATTTGTTTTTCCAGAAACATGAAGTCTAGAACAAAAGAAATGTGAGTTATTTTCTCTTCTGGAGATTTCACCACCCTCGACGTCAGTGGCGCCTCTGCCTGTGATGTCAGACGGACTAAGGCCATCCGAAGTGTTAGCAGGGTGCCTGATGTCTCAACCCTCTCCTATTTACAGATCCGGCAAATCCAGGCACCCAAACAACCCCATCCACCACCATTCATCCTCCAAATGCTGATAAAAAACAACTGTCTGACCACAGACGCAGTGGAATGTGCTTTGCAGCGTTTTCACAAAGGCAGACAGTCTCTCAAACAGCTGCCAATTCTCCCACAAACGCGTGAGTCTGGGGTTCACGAGAGGGAAAGCCTTGGAAGAAAACAACCTGAGCTCGTGTAGACGCTGATACCTTCATGACCGGGCTTTCTGTTACACCGGGCTCGGATCCAAAGCTGGATGAATTCTGGATGAGCTTAAACTTGCTGTCCTTTTCCCAATCTGCACGGACACATGTTTTTAATTACAGCGTGTATTTGGTTGAGGGCGAGGCGGAGAATGAATATGTAATGCGCAAAGGTTTAACGTCTGGGTCAGGATTGAAGTCTTTTACGAAAGCCGAACGTCTACGAGCTGTTTGCATGCCAAACGCTTGTGGTCTTTCACCTACACACAACAAATCTCTGCTTTTGCAAAAGTGGTTTAGGGCTGTCTAAGACTCTGTCTGGCTGTGGCCTTCCTGTCCTACATTCATCATGTGTCTCATCACTGTTTTTCTTCTTTTTCCTCCCCGCCTGGCAGAACGAGAGAGCGTGTCATGAGGAGCAGACGCAGTTCTAAACCACCAGACAGTGTCTCACTCCTGCGCTGAATCACAAGCGAGTTGTGAAAGGGGAGCAGCTGGGTATCTGTGTGTGGCAGAGGCCTTACAGCTCATCCCGTTCTTTCTGTCTGCTGCAGAGTGAATCGCTCTCTACTAGGGGGAAGGAATCTCTGACTTCATTTGGCTGAGCTCCTCCACCTGCACATACCTTCTCCATAATGTAACCGCCTGAAGGTACAAACCTCAACTCCTTATTTTCTAATCAGGATCCCAACCAAATCCCCTCAACATTTCCATTCCGTTTCATCTAAATTAGGCAATGACCCCCAAATATGAAATGCACTATGTGGTCTTAATAATTGTAATAGTATTAAAGCTATAGGGTAGATAATTTCAGAGAGGTTAACAATAGCAAGCTAGCTTTGAAGATCCCAACCTCCGTTCAGAGCATCTCAAAAAACACATTACCGCGCACAGCAAGAGCAGAGTCTGCAAAGCGTCATGAGAGACGGCGTTAAATTACCTTTAAAATAACGTCATTTTGCTGCTGATACTGTTGCCATAGAAAATCATAAATATGAGTCTGAGGATGTGAACAGCTCCGAGTAAAACGTCACTGGTTGCCGTCTTGTAATTATGGCATGGGGCCCTATTTTAACAACCTAAGCTCATGGCGCAAGTGCACTTAGGGCGTGTCCGAATCCACTTTTGCTAGTTTAACGATGGAAAAAATGGTTGCCTTGCCCGGGCATGGTCTAAAAGGGTTGTCCCTATTCTCTTAATGTGTAATGGGTGTTTTCGGTGTAACGTGCAAACAACAATCAGAGTCTCATCTCCCATTCCCTTTAAAAGCCAGTTGCGCTCGCACCATGGCGGATTCGCTATTCACATGATGCATATTACTAACGTGCACTTTAAATAACAAAAAAAATGTTTTTCACCTACAGACGACACCATTGTCAAAACGATGCCTGTTGACACGGATCCATGAAAATGACTGAAAACCTTGTACTATTAATGCCAGGCCATTAGTTGGCGATGTCATATATAGACCCCTTTTCAGTTGGTAAACATGATGGGCGGAGCTTTTGTGGGCGGAGCTTAGGTGGTTGCAGAACGATCCCTCTGGACGCTTCCCTAACGTTAGTTTGCAAGTTTTGTTAGCTTGTTTTTTAACAATGACTGGAGAAAATCCGATTTTATCTTAATGTGCAAGGTCACTCACTGTCCAGGACCGCGATTGTTATTTGCAAAAGTTCATTTTAACAAGCGGAACCAGATAGGCTGACCCGTACACGCTCACTCATTGATGGACGATCTGACAGGATTAAAGTTAACGCTAGGCTAACGTTAACACCTATCCGATAGAGAAACCGAGCGTAAAGAGAAACTGAGGGCATATAAATCTTTAGATGCCTATGACTATGTGATGAATGGTCATGTACAAGACGTGGTACGATCCGCAGTTCTGCCTAGCCAGCGCCAAGAAGACGACAATGTAAAGAGTGATTTTTCATTGATTCTTGCACAAAACAACACAACAAGACGACATATAATAATAATAACAATTTAAGCTCCTTATTTTGTAGCCGAATCTGTGCTGGTTTGTATTTGCAGCCTCCAGTTTCCCCTTTGTTTTGCCTCCAGCTAGCGCCGTGACGTAACTGTGACGTCGGCTCGAAAATGGTCTATAGACTGAACACGTAATACGCATGCGCATGATATCACTCTTTTCACAAAATGTTCCTGTTTTCAGGCCCCCAAGTTGACGTTGTCATGTAGATGAACAGACAAAACGCATAGAAACTTAAATTTTTTAGTTGAAACCGGTGTCATGTAAACGGCCCCTGAGACTTCCACAAAAGATATAGGCTAAAATCGGGGTCAAGTTGCTTACCCTAGTTGTAGGCCAAAATGTTTTCTAAATGTTTTATTTTATTTTATTTTTTATAAATTAGTGATCAACCATAGTTTGCTTGTATAGAGTTTTTAGTGGAAAAACAGTCTGCATGCATAGAATTCATTCCACAATATACACTCTATTATATACAATTCCTGCTTGCTTTCAGTTATGATACTGCTAGGATTTCATTTCTTCAGATGCAAAATGAGGTTTGGGTCGGATTTGGAGAATGTGGCGCGGTTTGCTCCGGCCCATTAGAGCTCTGGGGTCTCTTTCCTCTTCTTAAGAGCACTACAAATCTGGCATCAAAACTCTCAAAGCTCTGGAGGGAAGGATATATATCAAGGCTTTTGAAGGATGAGTGAGTGATAGAGGGAAAACCACATCACGGCACTTAATTCATCCCCTGCACAGATATAGAGTTAGAGCCGTTTCCGGAATGGACTTGCAGAGTGGTGGTATTCTGGGAAGTCAGCAGTCCGTCTGTTAATGCGGCCTGGCTTCTTGCCCTGAGCACATTCCAGGCGTTTGCCAATAAAATCGCAGGAGTCTGCAGTTCGTTGGCTTTCACCTTACCTCCAGGTCAGGCTGCTTTTACAAGCTCATCAATAACATTTCCCACAGCTTCCCTGCTACGGTTTAAGATCCTCAGAAATGATTCAGAATGTGGTATGATAAATATTGACCCTTGTGCTTAATGATGCACCAATTAGGAGTACAGGAAAACAGATGCTGAGTAACATTCCTCACTCTGTCACATTTCAGTGTAAAATCCACCCAGATCCTGCCGTGTCGCCTCGGTAAACAGGTTGTTTGTCTGCTTGTTGTCTTGAGTATTTGCCCCTTGCACACCATCACAAAGCTGCTAATGGCTCAACCTGAAACTCGCTGTTGCTGGTGTTTTTGTTTTGAACGTGTTTGCAGTTATGAAATGTGCGGTGAGCTGCTCTTCGATGTGTGAGAAACAGGATGAGGTTGGGTGCTGCCGTGTGGTTTCGGCTGACAAGATAACCCCGAGCTGAGGACAGGCCTTCTGAGAACCTCCCGAGATCTCTGCTGATGATTCGACCTCTTTCCTTGCAGTGATGGAAATGTTGATGTATCTGTAACGCGTTTTAGAGAAGGAGAAAGAGAGATAAATCGAGGGAGAGAAAGGCTCTTAAACACCCAGGGGACGCACCGCGGGATCTTTCAAGAGTGCACTTTGGCAGCAAGAGATCAAGACAGAAATCCCAGCGAGGTGACCACAGGGAAGCCAATAAGAAGCTATTTTAGGTGACTCGAAAGCTTGATGAAGCTTGGCCCATTTCCTGTCCCTCCATATGAAACTCAGTGCTGACTGAAACTGCACCTTATACAAATCCTCTTCAGGTGTGCTGTCACATAAGGATACCAAGAAATGCAAATAATACAATGCTAACAGACACATAATCGTACATATGGCAAAATAAATAAACATATCTACTTTTAGTATTGTTGTTGTTGACGACAAAGGCTGTGAGTCACTTTTTTTTCGTCTGTTACTTTTAACTTCAAAAATAGGTTGTGTGACATTTCCTCAGTTTTAAAAAGCATGTAAAAAACTACTCACTACTATGTGAGTGTGCATCATCAATATACAATTTCTTTAAAATATGTACTGTACATTTTGAATTATTTGGCTTAACAACAATTATATTTGATAGGATAATTATACTAATACATTTTGGTGAATGATTTTTTAAGGACATTTATTGTAGTATTATTCTTGATTTTGGTAATTTGTTAGTTTGCTGTTTGATTTCCATTGTGAAAACTGCAGCAGAAGGAAATATCTGCAGTCATTTGCTGTCACAATGACCACACTGACACTATCACTCCATTCAGATATTTTTATCTTAGAGACGGATCTTGTTGCATGTGTGGAAACAACAAAAACACTTTTTAGATGTGATTTTACACCATCCGATTATGTCCATATTTGATTCTAAAGTATGTATTTAGGTATGTATCTGATGTTTGGTCATCTGTGCATGTGCCACCATTGATCAATTACAACACATGAGCAATAATTACAACAGTCATTAATATGTGCATACATTCCGTTCAAAAGTTTGCGGTCTGTACGAGATTTTTTTTACGTTTTTTCTGGAAAGAAGTTAATACATTTATTCCGCAAGAACACAATAAATGTGTCAAGTGTGTAAGAAATTAACATGTAAATAATATTTCAAACAAAACGTACATTAAAAAATGTATCACAATTTCCACAAAAATATTAAGGAGCACATTTTCAACATCGATAATAATAATGTTTCTTGAGCAGCAAATCAGCATATTAGAATGATTTCTGAAGGATCATGTGACACTGAAGACTGGAGTAATGATGCTGTAAATTCAGAAATACTTTACATTTAAAAGTAAATAGAAAACAGTTATTTCCAATTGTAATAATATTTCACAATATTACTGTTTTTACTGTGTTTAATTAACAAATTTCAGCATTGCCGAGCATAAGAGACTTCTTTCAAAAACCTTCAAAAATCTGATCAACTCCAACATTATGAAAGGTAGTGAAAGGTATTTTACATAAATGCATATAATAGGGGTGTAACGATTCCCTCATGTCACGATTCGAATACATATCACGATACTGAACTCATGATATGATATTATTGCGATACTCCAAGACATATGATAAAAGGTTAACAAAAAATGTACTGTTGATTAAAATGCTAACTTTGATATTACATTGGGGTGTAAATGAATAGACTTGGACTTAATGCTGATAACTCAAAGCACAGGACAATAGTGACACCAGAATAAAAATATTCATGATTCTGAAGCTGAAAATACAGAATTTGTATTGCGATATATTGTGGCACGATATATTGTTACACCCTAGCATATAATATTAATTTAATTATATACAGTAATCAGATTTTTCTTCATTTTTGAAGAACACCAAAAAAAAACCAAAAGGTCTATACACAGGCCATATTAAGCTATTTATGATGCATGATTGACATTAAAACTGGCCTGTTTATGCAGACCTTTTGTTTTTAAACACAATGTACCAGTAAATGTTTTGTCGTGCTACAACTATAAACGCTCCCCTCTGTGAGGATTTCATTTCTGTGCATTGGGTTAAAAGATGCAACGGTTAAATATGCATTTTTACACCACCATTCAAAAGATTGGTGTAAGTCTCTTATGATCACCAAGGCTGCATTTATTTGATCAAAAATACAATTAAAACAGTAATATTGTAAAATATTATTACAATTTAAAATAACTGTTTTTGAATATATTTTTAAATGTAATTTATTCCTGTGATGCAAAGCTGAATTTTCAGCATCACAACTCCAGTCTTCAGTGTCACATGATCTTTAAGAAATCATTCTAATATGCTGATTTGCTGCTCAAGAGACATTTGTTTACGTTTTTTTACGATTCTTTGATTAATATAACGGTTTTTTATTATTAATAGAAAGTTCAAAAGAACTTTATCTGAAATAGAAAGCTTTGTATACAATTATAGCCTAAATGAATTTAATGCATCACTGCTGAATAAAAGTATAATTTCTGTCCCCAAAAAAAATCTTGCTGACCCGAAACTTTTTAACGGTAGTGTATTTGACTGTCTCAAGTTTGTTTTTCAAATGACTAAAGTGGGTTATCCCTAATATACAGTCATATCTTTTGAACTGTCTAAAAATATTCAGTGCACTCTTATTATATTGTGATAAAATAAAACATTAATATGACTTCCGTCTCTAACGTTCTTGAATCTAATATTGTATTAATATTTTAAGCTTGTAGCATGGAAATGTTCAGCATAGCAAGAATGACCCAAACCCGCTAATTACTCCCTTACGGTAATATACTTGGGCAACACCCAAAAGCAGAGCTTGGCTTGTGTCCTGCTCCACCAAACCTTGGAATTCAGAGACAGTGACTCAGACTGCATATTATAGAGTAAAAAAAATGATCTGAAGTTTGGATGTGGAGACAGCTGGGTCAGAAGAAAGCCTGAGAGAGGGAGGGAGAGTAGAATAGAGCGCTGAAGGACACCCTGGGAAAAGTGATCTCTTTCAGAAAGAATGTAAGCGGTTCCAGCCCATGATTCCAGCTTTTAATGGATCACCTACCAATGGTTTCTAAGAAGTCGCGACTCTGTGCTGACGGCATTTGAGAGTAATAGAGTGTGAGAAGAGGAGAGAAATGAGACAGTAGGGTTCTGGAGACACTCCATAGAGAAACAGATCTTAGCGATAACAAACTTTTCAAGACAGACCTGCAATCTTGTGTAAATTCATGATTTATTCTACTGTTGATTCCTCTATTTTTAATTAGCATGCTTAGTTAAGTACCCATAATCCTGCATCACCACCTAATTGAATCTAGTTATTAGTAAAATACCATTCAAAGTTGTTTTTTTTTAAAATAAATTATTCATTTTATTCATGCATTGAGGCACCAAAGGTGGCAGTAAAGACATTTACATTTCTTACAACTCTATTTCAGATAAATGCTGTTCTTCTGAGCTTTCTGTTACTTAAAGAATCCTGTATCACGGTTTCCCCAAAATATATAATATAATAATATAAACTTTGATCACGATAAAAAACTGTTTCTTAACAAGAAAATCAGCATATTAGAATGAGTTCTGAAGGATCATGTGACACAAGAGTAATGATGCTGAAAATTCAGCTTTGATCAGGAATAAATTACATTTGAAAATACATTTATTTTAACATATGTTATTTTAATTTAATAATGTTTCACAATATTTCTGCTTTTACTGTATTTTTTATCAAAGAGATTTCTTTTCAAAAACATTTAAAAGTCTTACCAACCTGAAACTTTTGAACGGCATATTAATATTTTTCAATACATTTTAAATAGTTTTTACTTGTAAATAAGTGTTATTGTGTAGCCATTGTTTTAATTATATCATTTCAATTTTCATGGGATGAGTAATTTATTCCCTCATAAAATAATTTTATGAAGAATTTTAAGTATACTTTTGTCTTTTTTATTGATTTTTAATGTTTAATTGATCCAAGCTCAAGTCAAGCTCTTTATTATTTTGACTTGTACATTTTGATATGAAGTCTATGCAAATCAACTAATTAATTAGCCAATTAATAAAATAAGATGTAAAGAATAAAAAAAAATGTGTGATCTTCATTTTAAATCTTTATTGAAGAATGTTTTCAAATCAAAATGGAAAAAAATGAATGGGAATAAATACTTCCAGAACAAAGGCTACTGAAAGCACTGTAAAGCCATTAAAGAAGAAAGGTTGTTAGTCTATCCTGGGTAGCCTACATATATTGTAATAGTGGTTTTGACATTTTCCAGGAATGTCTCTCCATGTTATCAGTAACCTTGGCCGTTGCACTACTGATCGAAGGGAAAATGTTATTGAGGTCTTCCTCTAAATGGAAAAGTTCCAAGCTGTTTTGCAGCAGACTGTGTCGAGTGTGTAATCCTTCCAACACACGACATCTGATGCCCCATGCGTTTCCATTGAAATGCAGCACAGGTAAACCAAACGCCTAAAGCTGCACACATGACCAGAACGTTATATATCTCCCATCCCAGCCCCCCTTTCTCATTTCTCACAACTTTTACTAGCTTCACTAGAACTCGTGACACACAGAGAGAGAGAAGCAGTGAGAGATAAGCACTGGGCTGTATTTCCACTGAATTTCCCTGTAAGTGTCGGCTGGGTTGTGGGAGTGAGTAGCAGAGGTGCTTGGATGTAAACAGTGTGCGTGTGCCTCTTTGTTACCGTATACACGACTTGTGTTTACATGCTGGATCGTTTACGCAGAATCTTTGTAGGTTATGTGCCAGTGAAAAGGGCAAGAGGTCATATAGTGCACTGTTGATATTTTATACACAAACGTGCGGGCAACATGAATATATTAGTGAACTAAAATAGTGTGTGTTACTAATTAAGAGACTGAGGGTTGTTTCTATTTTCTGAATATTGCAACAATGTATACATTTTTCTAAATATATCTTTTAAAAAAGGTTCGATTTAAATTTTAACTTGAGGATTGTGTTTCACACATTTAAAGAATTTATTATTGCAATAAAATATTTAGTTGAAAGAATTTATTAAGTACTTTTTTTGTTTTATTATTGTTGAATTATTTCAATTTAAAGTGTATCATATCCAATATAGTGCACACTATTGGGGCATGTTGTCACAAAATGCATGTTTTAAATTTAAAAGTTTTTTTTTTCTTAAACATACTAAGTGTGAATATTATATAATATTAATATGATATTTAGTTGAAAAATTTATTAAGTACTTTTTTTTTTTTTATTATTGTTGAATTATTTCAATTTAAAGTGTATCATATCCAATATAGTGCACACTATTGGGGCATGTTGTCACAAATGCATGTTTTAAATTTAAAAGTTTTTTTTTTCTTAAACATACTAAGTGTGAATATTATATAATATTAATATGATATACTCAGTGTAAATATTATATTAATATTATACAAACATTATTATTTATAATTAAATACAATTATTATTCACTACTAAATATATATATATATATATATATATATATATATATATATATATATATATATATAATATATATTAAAAATATTATAAAAAATATCAAATGAACTAATATTTATTAGGTTTGTGTGAATCAATTTGTTTGGGGGGTTATTTTATTTATTTATTTATTTATTTCAACCAAGACAACACCATCCTTTATTCAAATATTATTAAAAATTGGTTAAAGATTTTGAAATCATATTGCATAATTGTGCTTGGAGTCGATGGCAATGAAACATGCCAAATTTATATAATTTACTAGAACGTTTAGGGTCATTTAAAACAGACATCACTCTAACGGATGGTCATTAATTTTACAGTAGCCCTCTAGGCATGTTGATTTGCTATGACAGTAACATTTCAACAACTTTCTTCTCGTTCTTTTTCCTGTTTTCACAGCAGGACTCTGTATGATTTTAAGCGTGCATGTGAGCCAATTGTGTGCACAATGCCATAACCCACATGATCTGCTTTGTATTTTCATTGGCTCTAGGATCTGTCCTGTGGTGCATTGAGCAACACATATAGTTTATGTTCTGATCAGGCATATAAAACTCAACCTGTGCAACTCCTCACTGTGCCTCAGGGATCTGTGCTAGTGTGTGTCAAACTTTCTTTTTGGTACAACTTGCTCTTGTTCCCGGGCGAACCTCACGTAAACGCCCTTGAATGCTCACCTCACCCTACCTCCAGGTGTGACTCTTTACAAACGAACAATTTTTTTGTCTTTTGTGCCAGTAGTCTCAGCATTGAAATGTTCCAGAGTAAATAAATTAAATAAACCATAAACAGTATCCTTACTTTTCTTGGAAGTGGATTCTTTAAAACAGTGTCATGTAAACATGGACGTGAAGCTCTGTTCGCAAACCTGGCGAGTTGCCTACAGAAGCTGTATTCCTGATGCGCAACAAGCATTATGAATAAACTTCAGTTGTATATTTAAAGTGCCCCAATGCTTTTATTTGAAAGTTTCCTAATTTTGTTTCGGAGGTCTCCTGCAATAGATATACATGCATTCAATGTCAAAAAAAACTTTCATTTTCTTATATACATTGAAGCATCATCTCTTTTCTCACAGTATCTGAAACGGTTCAATAAAGGATTCAGTGTCTCTTAATTCCTCCTTTCTGAGAACCCACTCTGCTCTGATTGGTCAGATTGCTCAGCCTGTTGTGATTGGTCTACCGCTTACAGCGAGTGTCGGAAACTAAACGGACATTACCATATCTGAATTTTAGGTCCGGAGGCTTCCTCGGTACTCAATACACAGTGATACGAACAGTAACAATGCCGTCGGTTTTACCGAACGCGAGTCCTCTTGCTTTGGATGTGCATGCAAAGTGGATTTGCTTTCGCGGTGCAGAAAACAGCGTCTTCTCGACATGTCGACAACATAAACCAGTCTAAACTCTTCCAGGCCTCACAACTACAGTATTTAAGGGCGGGTCAAAGTAGATGTTGGGCACCCAATGAAGTGTTTATTAGATATAATTAGATATTTATTAGATTATAGCTTTGCAGAATGCAGCTCGTGTAAAATACACCCAACCGATCCCTTATGGGACTTTTGAGGAACTGTTTGGAAGATAGGCAGCAAAAGGTTTATGACTCATATCTGTAGCTTACCGACTTGTGATGTTTTCATTAGCTTGCATTCCTGTGGTGACAGATGAGTTTTGATGTGTGCATTTTTAGGTGTGAAATTTCATTGTGCTCTGTCATTTTTACATGCATCAACATGTCATTGTTTTTATGATTCGTACATTTCTTTCTTTTTTTTATTTGTGTGATCATCTTTTCTCTCTTTGTAATAAAAGTGAGTTGTAAAATAGTTGTTTGGGTGGAGCAGAGCCCAAGGGTGAAGGAAGCCAACAGGAGCTGTGTGCATGGTTTTTCATGCATTTCTCTCTCCTCTCACACACACACACACACACACACACACACACACACACACACACACACACACACACACACACACACACACAACACACACACACACACACACACACACACACACACACACAACACACACTCACCACTCACACACTGTCCTTTTTCCCTACATGCTCATTATGCACATTTTGTACATTTCTCACAACCCCACCATGAATTCTTTAAATGCCACATCATATCTTTGATAATACATTTGCATGATTACTGTGGGTAACCTGTTTTCTGAAATCATGTCTAAATATGATTCGTTTTAAGTCAGAAATGGTTTTGCTTTCAACTGAAATTTCTATACCTCATGTTGTGGAATGCAAAATTAGTTTTTTTATCAAAAATGAAAAGCTGCTCTTACAACAACAAAATACATTTGTTTAATATATTTTTCTGTCTATTATTGCACTGACATTAATTTCCTAAAAATTATACACATTTTTCTCTAAAATTCTCATGTTGCCATACAATTTAAAAGTTTGAGATTTTTAAGAAAGAAATGAATACTTTTATTCTGCTAGAATTCAATTGTTCAAAAGTGACAGTAAAGACTCTTACATTGTTACAAAACAATTCTATTTCAAAAACTTTATATTTATCAAGGAATCATTGGAAAAGGAATTTCCACAGAATTTTTTTGTTTTCAACATGTTTCTTAAGGAGAAAATCGGCATATTAGAATGATTTCTGAAGGATCATGTGACACTGACGACTGGAGTAATGATGTAATGAAAACATTAAAAATAATATTTCTGACCCCAAACTTTTAAACAGTATTGTGGAAAAAATCTGATTCTAATTAGTGTAATGCAAAATAATTTTAAAAAGCATAGGTCCTTAACGATAATGCAATGCAATGCAAAAAAAAAAAAATGTAGTAGTCCTTAAATATGCTTTATATATTTTCTTTCCTGAACAATTCTTGACAGCTTTCACTCAAATTGGTCTGATAGCCGCTTGTACGATTGAAAACAGTTCTGTTTGTTTTGGTGTATCTATGGCAGGGAGTTGTGCGTAACCGTGAGAAGTACACATGATGTGTATGCGTGTGTGTGTTTACTATCCATATTGACCCAGATGACTCATCCCAGCATCTAACCCCATAATGGCCTTTTAATATAGCTCTGACCGGTGCAGGCTTCTCTCAGCACGATAAAACATTTGTTTGTTGCTAAGTGCACCTAGCAGCTGTTTAACAGTCATTGCTGTTTACAGAGTCAGGGAAGCTTCCCTCTCCCCGCTGTAATAGAGTCAGTTGACCAGCTGAAACTCCACTCGCTGTCAGTGAGCTGCTCAGTTAGTATGTCACTGTGACACAGCTCGAACCCACACTTAATTCCACTTCACTTATCTCAACCACATTCCCCAGGAAAGGGAACCGTATTCTTCTCTTTTTCTGTCTGCTTTCTGTTCTATAAAATCATATTGTTTTAGTTTTTACCAAGGGCGATATAGGTTTGCAATGCATTGAACAAGTCAATGAGTTTGAAAGGAATGCATGACAAAAAAAACTACTAAAAAAAACTTTGCAAATGTTTCTTCTTGAAAACTGTCTTCATCTATCTATCTGTCTGTCTGTCTGTCTCTCTATCTATCTATCTATCTATCTATCTGTCTGTCTGTCTGTCTGTCTGTCTGTCTATCTGTCTGTCTATCTGTCTATCTGTCTGTCTCTCTATCTATCTGTCTGTCTGTCTGTCTGTCTGTCTGTCTCTCTATCTATCTGTCTGTCTGTCTGTCTGTCTCTCTATCTGTCTGTCTGTCTGTCTGTCTGTCTGTCTATCTATCTGTCTATATGTCTCTCTGTCTATTTGTCTGTCTGTGTATATCTGTCTGTCTGTCTGTGTATATCTGTCTGTCTGTCTGTCTCTCTGTGTGTGTGTGTGTGTGTGTGTGTGTGTGTGTGTGTGTGTGGTGTGTGTGTGTGTGTGTGTGTGTGTGTGTGTGTGTGTGTGTGTGTGTGTGTCTGTCTGTCTGTCTGTCTGTCTGTCTGTCTGTCTGTCTGTGTATATCTGTATGTCTGTCTGTCTCTCTATCTGTCTGTGTATTTCTGTCTGTCTGTCTGTCTGTCTGTCTGTCTGTCTGTCTGTCTGTCTCTCTATCTGTCTGTGTATATCTGTCTGTCTGTCTGTCTGTCTGTCTATCTGTCTGTCTCTCTATCTGTGTGTGTCTTTCTGTCTGTCTCTCTATCTGTCTGTGTATATCTGTCTGTCTGTCTGTCTGTCTGTCTGTCTGTATCTATCTGTCTGTCTGTATCTGTCTGTCTGTCTGTCTGTCTGTCTGTCTGTCTGTCTGTATCTGTCTGTCTGTATCTATCTGTCTGTCTGTATCTGTCTGGTCTGTCTGTCTGTCTGTCTGAGCTTTTAGCTTTCAGGTCATCTACTATATTAGTGGTGTGACAGGATTGCATACATGTACAACATAGTTGTCACACTTGCACGTTCTGTTGGTCACAATGCTGCAGATCTGACCTGGTTCCCATCTTTCTTCGCTGCGATTCGCATAAATCAGCATGGCCGCATTGTGCCACTCTCCTCAATCCTGCAATTGTTGCGAGGGAATGCCACGGTAACAATAGCAGCGGTCCAGGTCTGCTGGGCCCCAGGTTGCAGAGCCAGGGCCCCACACCTGAATACAGCATCGCCCCGTCCAGGACACAGCAGAACTTCTGTGTTCTTCTGTCCTCCCCTCCTCAAATTTATGTCAGACGTACCTGTCGCTACAGGCTTAAAAGAGTGATAGCATATCCTGTATGTTTAAAAGTAACTCACAGAGATAAGTGCAGGTTTCTGCAGGAAGTTAAACTCTATCTATCTATCTATCTATCTATCTATCTATCTATCTATCTATCTATCTATCTATCTATCTATCTATCTATCTATCTATCTACTATCTATCTATCTATCTGACTGTCTGTCTATATCCATCCATCCATCAATCCATTTATTTATTTATTTGAGCTTTTAGTGTATAGTGTATCCATCTACTGTATATGCTTGTTCTCCTAAATGACAATTAACTTTTATAAAACGCAATGAATTTTACTGGCAACTGTACAAAGATTACACATGTGTTTCCCATAATAGTGAGTAACAGTGAGTGATGTGCTTGAGATTTAAGGAGGTTTTACTCTGGACACTGTATCATTACGCAGCATTCCCTGCAGACATTAGGGAGGAGAGTGATTAGATAGGGAAATGATTTGTGCATGAATCAGCTAACGGTTCCTTTTGGACGTAAAGTCTGGGTTCTTTGTTCTCTTAAGGTCAGCTTCAACCAGACTTCCTTCTTTTAAACATACAGACTCTTTTTTTTAATGAATCAAAAGCAGAAAAAGCCACTATTGAACAGGGGCTAAGAGAGAAGGAAAAAGACTGTTCTGTATATGGTTTATGAGGGATTTCTCTCAGAGCGGTTACGTTTAGTCCTTTTTTTTAAATTACTACAAATTTCTATGGACTTACACAAGAAGTTTGCATCTGATTTAAATTTCTTTAATTAGGAAAGCAAAATTGTTCTTTGTTGTTCACTATAAAAAGTACAAATATTAAGAGACATTCGCATTTGCAAGCCGGTTTAATGTTGACAAATGTTGGGTGTACTTCATTTTATACATCTGGAATTGTTGGATCACTGAAAGTGGGCGTTCAAGACCAGAATGAGGTCAGGTGTCCGAAATCTCTTACTCTCTTGAGTTGGTACTTTTTTTTGAATAAGTATTACTTAAAAAAGTACATTCTATTATGAATGTAGTCTGGACATACTGCATTTGCCATGTTGTCATTATCATGTGTCATATCACCCTACCAGGGTCAGTTACGTCACTGTCATTCACAAATCCTCTCCTGTGGCCTCATGGGATAGTAAAGTGTCCATCGTATGCACACTTCAGAATCTCGCCGGAAGTAATAGGTAATTCGGGTAGTTTTTGCCTACTCTATGAGGACTGCGAATTCTGGCATACTTTTTTCACACACAGATTTTTACTATATGGGCCAGGCTACAGAACTGGTTCAAAGTCAGTTGGAAACGTCTTGAAAAAAACGTGTCTTTTTCCACAAATTTTGTATGTATGCAAATTGTATAATATCCAAGGTACACATTTCTGGTAATTGTGTTAATTACCATTTTGTATTTTTAGAAAGTTTTGGAATATTTTTTCTCTCCACAAATTTGTCACTACTGAAACACAATAATTAATAATTTAATAAGAAGGCTTATATTGAACCCATTCATATTTTGTAAATATGTTTTTTGCTATTTTAAAAAAAAATCACAGGTAAATCAATAACAATTAAAATTTTAACAATATTTCAAATGTAATTTATAAGATTTGTTGTATTTTTAACCCAATCTTTCTTTGTAAAAGGCATTAAGTTAATCATACTGATTTCAAAGTTATAATAAAAGATGATAACCAGCACATGGTTACCTAGCACAGTTCTGAACAGTTGTACACACATAAAAACTACATTTTATGGAATTACACCCAAAAAAGTTTGCTTAATTGAAGAAAAAATGTGTTTGGTAGTGACGTCCCTTAAAGTTACACACAGATTTTCAGACTTTTGAACACATTTCCCTCAAAATTATGGTACCGATTTATAATGAAAGAGAGACTATGAGAGAGAGGCACACAAGAATATTTCCTGATCAAAAATGTGGTTAAAATCAGTCTCAGCCAATGGACTAAAACACACACTGTTTTGGTAGTGACATGAAAATGCGGGATACATTTTTTTACATAAAGTTTCATGATTTAAAAATAAAATACTTTTTTTAACTTTACTTTTTAAAAGAAATCAAAAAGATATGTTTTAAAACAACAATGCAAAAAATTTAAAAAAAATATGTCAATATCATTTTCACAAGTTGAAATTTAGGGGTTAGGGTTCGGGACAGCCACCTCCCAATTGAAATAACCCAATAAATGGTGATTTTATAAGCTTACTTATATTTTAAATATTCAATAGATAATAGAAGGATCTTAGTAAACATCTAAAATTTGAAAACTTAAATGCTTTTTAAATGTGTTTTTTGGTTGGCGGACAGCAGTTTGCACCAATTCTGTAAATGGCCCAATAGTTGGGAAGTATGGGAAGTATGCAGCCTGATGAACAGGAAACTCAATTCAGAAGTGAAGAGATTTCTGAGAGATTTAGAAGACAAACGTGTTTTTTTCTTTGGAATAACATGCACTGATGAAGTACTCATGATATAACCAGGAACATGTATTAAAGTAAATTATAAAATAAGTTGGTGATTAAATTTGCTAACCACATTTCTGCCAAAATACCATAGTTATCTTATCAAAGTAACTGTTATAGATAAGCAGTATTGATCTCCTTTCCAGTATTGAAAAAAATGTCTAAGAAGCATTCAGAATATTTGTCATTCTTTAATTTCTGTTTTTGATGTCAATGGTAACTAAGTAATCACAGCAGTGCTGTATGAACAATAACAATAGTAATGTTGGTATTTTTGCAGAAAACCATCTGCAATATTGTTTTTGTTATTTTATTGCCAGTTGCCTCCATTGATTTGTGTGATTCTTGTCACTTCTTGACTGACATTGTGCAAGTTTGCTCTCAACAGGGTTCCCGCGGGTCCTTAAAAAGTCTTAAAAAGTCTTAAATTAGATTTTTAAAATTTAAGGCCATAAAAAGTCTTAAAAAGTCTTATTTTTTACTTATGAAAGGTCTTAAATTTTAGATGACACTTCGACTTAGACATATATAAATGTTTTCCAAATTAAAACTAATTAGCGTAGTATTATTTTTTATTATTCTATCTTTGTGGATTTGCTTGGTCACGTGACAACTCGCCGTCGCCGCATCACATTCGCGGCAGAACGTCTCTCCTGCACGCGAGAGAGGAGAGGAGGAGAAAGTTGGCGAATGTCAGTTCAGTCGTAAGTTCATTCTTTATGTGCGTAGGGGTGTGCGATGTGTATTGTCTATTATGATATTGTAATCATTGTTTTAACGATGTATGAGGCACTGTGAGCTGACATCGCAGTTGTCTCTCCTGCTTTCACTGTGTGATGTGTGCAGTTATAGGCTAACGTTATAACTGCACACATCACACAGTGAAAGCAGGAGATTATAGGTATGTCCAATGTCCCCAAATTAGTTTTTGTCTTATATTTACATCATATTATGTTCTTATATTAGAATATCACATCAGTGAGTGCCGTTTTGAACGAGTCATTTTAACGTTTCAATGAACAATCACTTGTTTCTTTCCCGAACGAATCATCCGTTTGAACGAATCGGTTGAATGAATGATTCCCTCAACTCGCTTATTAAAGGAGAACTCCGGCGCAAAATGAAATTTGGTCTAATTACACATTGTTACCTAGTCAACTGTTATCTGAGATTTGTTTTCATGATTATCGAATGTAAATACTTTTATCTCAGTTTACAGTTTAGCCTATAACACTAGTATAACGCAAGTAGATAGGGCATAGAGTAATGACAAATAAAAAATTCGAGCAGTCGAAACACGAACGCCGAGCCACCTTATCACAACAACTGGCTCGTTCACATCTCACCAGCGCACTTGGCTCGGCGTTCGTGGTTCGACTGCTCGAGACTGTTTTCCAAAGATGGCTCCTGTCTGTTTTCGCGAAGCTGACTGTATGTATAAAATATCTTCTTATTAAACTGTTTGTACACTTACAACGTTCTCAATGCTTCGGTTTGTATGTAGGGACCCTGATTATGCTACCGTGTTAGTGTTGGGCTATTTTGAGCCTTGTTAGTGGTATTAACTAGCGATTTTTATTTGTCATTACTCTATGCCCCATATACTAGCGTTATACTAGTGTTATAGGCTAAACTGTAAACTGAGATAAAAGTATTTACATTCGATAATCATGAAAACAAATCTCAGATAACAGTTGACTAGGTAACAAAGTGTAATTAGACCAAATTTCATTTTGCGCCGGAGTTCTCCTTTAAGACAATCACCTACGGGCGGTTTTAGTTTCATATTTAAATTACCCTTTAATTAAAACGTTAAAATTAGAAATCATTTAAATATTGAATATTGATTTTAAAAAAAAACTCTCATAGCTTTATTTATGCAATTGTAAATGGAGTGTAAATATTAATGCCACTTCTGCTGCTGCTTCTGTGTCACCTCTGCATTGCAAAGATGGATTTTGATTGAATGATTTAATTTGACTGGTAACGGTGGTACTGTATAATTGTGTAATTAAGTATTACTGTATAAATAAGTATAATTACTGTATAATTTAATTTGAATGTTAGTATTTGACATAAAAGGTGATGCATAACTCTAAATAGGTTTAGAAAGAATGTCCATATATAGGTGAAAATGCCCCTGGAAGTCAATTTAAGTTTGCAAATATTGCATATTAATTAATCATTTCTGTCACTGCTGTGAACTGACCACTGCATAGAATATGACAAATATTAATATCTTCGTGAGTCAGCTGTCAACAACAGGCCTAAACCAGCCATGGCACCAGCAGAAAAACACAATCAGTAAAAATCATCTAAGTATTATCAACAAAACGTTGAAAATATCGAGATATATTTTTGTTAATATTGCACACCCCTAATGTATGGTATTAATTTTGATTTCTTCAGGTCTTAAAAAGGTCTTAAAAAGACTTAAATTTGACTTTAAAAAGTGTGCAGGAACCCTGTCTCAAGTTTGGCCTACTTTGAAGACTTTTAACATTTACAAGGTACATGAAGTACTCTTCGCTTTACTTTTACCATGTGTAAATCCATTTTACAGAATTCTGCCGATTTCACTCCAAATAAGCACAGAACATGTATAAAAGGTCAGCAGATTCCTTGTAGGTCTAACACATACTATTTTCTCAAGCTCACAGTGTTCTGGGCAGAACACAGTGGGCTTTGATGTCTTGTTCTTGCCTCCTATCAACTGGACATACTGTTCCCTCCATACTTGGAGCGTCTCAAAATTCTCCTTCAATCGCTAATATATAACCATATAAAACAGGAGCACAAAATGTTTCTGGTTTTCGTGTACCCTTTGTATCATTCCAAACTCTAGATCTTTCTATGGGACTGGGGATGGCGTGACAAACAACAATTGTGTGACTGAATAGTTATTCACCTGCATGTCAAAAGAGAACAAGGTACACTGTGAACTTGAACTAGATAATAACTCATTGGTTAAAGCGATCCCATACAGTATGTGTGTGTGAATGTGAGAGGCTGGTCACACGCACACACACATAGTATGTAATGTGTGCGTGTGCTCATTTTAAAGTGCCTCCTCTGTGCTGTTTTAAATGTCACTGCTTACTCAAGCTCTCTACACCTCATTCAATTACTTTCTGCTTACACCCAAGTGAAACATACGTTAACATGAGAAACACTGTGTGTGTGTGTGTGTGTGTGTGTGTGTGTGTGTGTGTGTGTGTGTGTGTGTGTGTGTGTGTGTGTGTGTGTGTGTGTGTGTGTGTGATCACCAATGCTGCATTATTTGATTTAAAATATACTGTAAAAACAGTAATATTATTAAATATTATCACAATTTTAAAATAAATGTTTTCCATATAAATATATTTTAAAATGGTATTTATTCCTGTGTCTGTGATGCAATGCAGAATTTTCAGCATCATTCTAATCATTCTAAAATACTGATTTGCTGCTTAAGAAACATTTCTTATTATTATCAAGTTGTTGTGCTGCAGCTGCTGGTTAATATTTCTCTGGAAGCCATTTTATTCAGAAATATTTTGTAACAATGAAATGCATCCTTGCTGATTTCTTAATCAAGAACAAAAGTCGGAGGTTCAAAGATGATCAGATGCCGTCATAGTTCTGACTGTAAACGATGCTGACAAAAAAAACAACCCTACTGAGAAACCTGATGTCTATACACTCACCTTTCACCTAAAGGATTATTAGGAACACCATACTAATACTGTGTTTGACCCCCTTTCGCCTTCAGAACTGCCTTAATTCTACGTGGCATTGATTCAACAAGGTGCTGAAAGCATTCATTAGAAATGTTGGCCCATATTGATAGGATAGCATCTTGCACTTGATGGGGATTTGTGGGATGCACATCCAGGGCACGAAGCTCCCGTTCCACCACATCCCAAAGATGCTCTATTGGGTTGAGATCTGGTGACTGTGGGGGCCATTTTAGTACAGTGAACTCATTGTCATGTTCAAGAAACCAATTTGAAATGATTCGAGCTTTGTGACATGGTGCATTATCCTGCTGGAAGTAGCCATCAGAGGATGGGTACATGGTGGCCATAAAGGGATGGACATGGTCAGAAACAATGCTCAGGTAGGCCGTGACATTTAAACAATGACAAATTGGCACTAAGGGGCCTAAAGTGTGCCAAGAAAACATCCCCCACACCATTACACCACCACCACCAGCCTGCACAGTGGTAACAAGGCATGATGGATCCATGTTCTCATTCTGTTTACGCCAAATTCTGACTCTACCATCTGAATGTCTCAACAGAAACCGAGACTCATCAGACCAGGCAACATTTTTCCAGTCTTCAACTGTCCAATTTTGGTGAGCTCTTGCAAATTGTAGCCTCTTTTTCCTATTTGTAGTGGAGATGAGTGGTACCCGGTGTGGTCTTCTGCTGTTGTAGCCCATCCGCCTCAAGGTTGTGTGTGTTGTGGCTTCACAAATGCTTTGCTGCATACCTCGGTTGTAACGAGTGGTTATTTCAGTCAAAGTTGCTCTTCTATCAGCTTAAATCAGTCGGCCCATTGTCCTCTGACCTCTAGCATCAACAAGGCATTTTCACCCGCAGGACTGCCGCATACTGGATGTTTTTCCCTTTTCACACCATTCTTTGTAAACCCTAGAAATGGTTGTGCGTGATAATCCCAGTAACTGAGCAGATTGTGAAATACTCAGACCGGCCCGTCTGGCACCAACAACCATGCCACGCTCAAAATTGCTGAAATCACCTTTCTTTCCCATTCTGACATTCAGTTTGGAGTTCAGGAGATTGTCTTGACCAGGACCACACCCCTAAATGCATTGAAGCAACTGCCATGTGATTGGTTTATTAGATAATTGCATAAATGAGAAATTGAACAGGTGTTCCTAATAATCCTTTAGGTGAGTGTATATATAACTTTCATGGTGTTTTTTTTCTTCTTCTCATTTTGGACCTTGTTTTCAATATAGCTTATGCAAAAAGAGTGACAGAAAGTTCAATGATGATGAGTCCAGAGTGCCGCTGTTACACAATTTTGGTCTCGTGTGATGCATCTGACGGAGTCCAATACAAACATCTGTCTGTTTCACCTCTGCACCGCTTGAGTGAGTATGTAAATGATCACCCCATGTTCTCACCTCTTTAACACACTGGTGATCCGTCTCATCTGTTTAGACTTTAGGCCGTGATGCACGACTGTAACAGATAGACATTATCATCATCAATCAGAGAAATTATTTAGCAGTGCTAACAGTGCTTGCATTAATGGAGCATGAAGTATAAATCACTGAATAGTCCTTTACTGTGGTACATACTCTCCTCTTTTTCTCTCTCCTGCTCTGCTAGAAGAGGCAGAATGTGTTGGAATGTGGAATCTGATCAAACTTGCTGCGAGCGTGGAAGAGGCAGAAAGTTCATACACGATAAGAACTTGCCCCAGAGCAAAGGCCAGACTCCCATCTTGCTCTCGAGCAGCTGTTTCACAGAAGCGCCTTACATAACTCGCAAGAACCTGCCGTAAAACTAGGACAAAAAATGTCCCACAGTCATCTGAAAACCCTCTTCTGATTTCAGAAAGCACTTTAGAAATTATAGTGTCTTTAGGGACTACAGACACTATAAATCGTTTTATTTAAAATAATTTCCAAAGGTGATTTTTGTGTGATTGTATTGATATCTCACACACACCCAAACTGCACCCCTAGCACTTAGTACTTCTAATATGTGTTAAAATTATGAATAATTATGACATAACTTTGCATAATCAGAGTTGATTAGAAGAACAGCATATTTTTTCAATTTATGGTGAAAATATGTGTTCTGATTAACATTTTTTAAGTGTATGTTGAAACATTCCTAATGTAATAGGCCTATGTAAAACAAAATTTTTACATTTAACATTTTGTGTGTCTGTGCAGGAGTTGGACTAACAACTTTCCTAGGATTTGTTAATTCATTGCTAAGATGTTTTGAATGGATTGTAGGACTTTGCTAGGGTGTGAGGTGTTTGCCATGGTGTTCTGAATGCTTTGTAGGTGTTGCTAAGGTGTTCTGCATGGTTTCTAAGGTGTTCTGAATGCTTTTTAGGGTGTTGCTAAGGTGTTCTGCATGGTTTCTAAGGTGTTCTGACTGCTTTGTAGGGTGTTGCTAAGGTGTTCTGAATTTTATGTAGGATGTTGCTAGAGTGTTCTGCATGGTTTCTAAGGTGTTCTGAATGGTATGTATGGCATTCTAGGGTGTTAGGTGGTTGCCAAGGTGTTCTGAATGCTTTGTAGGGTGTTGCTAGGGTGTTCTGCATGGTTTCTAGTGTGTATTGAATGGCATTAAGGGCGTTTCTAGGGTGTGAGGTGGTTGCCAAGGTGTTCAGAAAAAAATCCCTATTTGGTTCTGTGTGGTTTCTAAGGTGTTTTGAATGGTATGCAAGGCGTTTCTAGGATGTGAGGTGGTTGTCAAGGTGTTCTGAATACTTTGTAACGTGTTGCTAGGGTGTTCTGCATAGTTTCTAATGAGTTCTGAATGCTATGTAAGGTGTTACTAGGGTGTTCTTAATGATTGCTAGATGTTTTGAGGTAGCTGCTACCGTGCTCTGAATGGTATATAGGACATTGCTAGGGTGTGAGGTGGTTGCCAAGGTGTTCTGAAAAAAATCCCTATGTGGTTCTGTATGGTTTCTAAGGTGTTCTGAATGGCAATGTGTTGCTATGGTGTTAGGTGGTTGCCAAGGTGTTCTGAATGTTTTGTAGGGTGTTGCTAGGGTTTTCTGCCTGGTTTCTAAGATGTTTGGAGTGGTGTGTAAGGCGTTGCTAGGGTGTTCTGAATGATTGCTAGATTTTGTGAGGTAGCTGCTAAAGTCTTCTGAATGGTAGCCTATATATAGGATGTTGTTAGGGTGTGAGGTTTTTACTGAGTGGTTGCTATGGATCTCCTAGTGTTACTAGGAGGTTACATAACGGCTTAAGTCAAATGATTCAACTTTATTGTCTCTATTCAGAGTAAATCATAAGGATTTTTAAAATACTTTTAGCAAACAGCAAAGCTGAAAACTAAGCCTGATATCTAAGGGTGTGTTCGCACTTGGCATGTTTGGTTTGATTAAAACGAACCCTGGTGCGATTGCTCTGTTAGTGTGGTTCATTTGAATAAGTGTGAACCCTGTCTGGTGCGTACCAAACAAGCGGGCCGAGACCCCTGAACAGATGGTTTCGGTCCCCATTTCAAACAAACTCTGGTGTGATTCGACGGAAATATGAATACAACACGAACCAAAGACATGTAAACAAACCAAAAACGGGATGCAGCCGTAAAAAGGACATAATGTTGAAGCACCTGTTTTTTCTCGTCATAGTCGCGATATTGCCAATCACTCCGGTTTGAGTGCATATTCCTATGCCTTGAGGTTCGGTATCTTTAGGTTGGGTGTTAAACTGCCAATGCGAACGCTAGGCGGACGAGGACTAAGGGCCCTTTCACACCTACCTTGTTTGGTCTGGATTTTCGGACTTTTCAGTTTGATCCGAATCAAAATTACAGGTGTGAAACCCCCCCCGGGACCAAACTGACGAAATTTGGTCAGATGAAAAGAGGTACAACCTGAACAAAGGTTTGGTTCGTTTCTAGTGTGAAAGCATTTTCTATATGGTTCGGACTTTCAGACCATGAAAGTTCCGGTGGTTCTCGCAGGATTGCTTGCAGTCTTCTCCTCCTTTCCTGCCGGCGACGAAAAAATGTTCGCACAACGAGGGCGTTCATTTGGCGAATTTGAACTAGCCTCAAGTCTAGTTGGTGCTGCAGATAGTAATGCCATAATAATAACAATATACGATATGCGTCTGTTCATTCATTCTTGTCAAAAAAATTTTTAATATATTTTTTTTATTCTTGTCAAAGTTACCCACCGAATTGACAACATGCTCACGTCAGACGCACGTCTGTTTACAAACCAATCAATGTCAAGATGCAGCCCACATAGATAATGATGACAGGACGCAAGTATGTCATGTAAAGTTCTTTAATTGCAATGTGAAACCAAACCAAAACTTACCGAATGTATAAAATGTATCAAAACATGAACTTTGGTTCGGACCTTGGTGCAGACTTTCAGGTGTGAAAACGCCCTAAATGTTGTTTTTTTTTATCCGGACCAAACGAACCAAGCAAACCGAATTACAAGTGTGAACACACCCATAGAAAAGTAACATCACACTTCTCAGCAAGCCACATGATTTGTTGCTTCAATGACAGGATGTCACAAAGGGGCAGCCATTTTTGAAAGCATATCCCTACGCCTTGAGGTTCGGTATCTTTAGGTTGGGTGTTAAACTGCCAATGTGAACGCTAAGGGCCCTTTCACACCTACCTTGTTTGGTCTGGATTTTCGGACTTTTCAGTTTGATCCGAATCAAAATTACAGGTGTGAAACCCCCCCCCCCCCCGGACCAAACTGAAGAACGCCCTAAATGTTTTTTTTTTTTCTTGATCCGGACCAAACGAACCAAGCAAACCGAATTACAAGTGTGAACGCACCCATAGAAAAGTAATATCACACTTCTCAGCAAGCCACATGATTTGTTGCTTCAATTACAGGATGTCACTAAGGGGCAGCCATTTCGAATGAGCTGCTGTGTGTTTGCTCTCTGTGATGTTTAGCAGTGAGGTCAGTGGCAGAACAAAGATGACAGAGACGATCCGGCTGGATTAGAGGAGAAAAGACAGAACCAGCAGAGATCACCCATGATGACGTGTGCTAAAAGATCCGATTTCTCCATCTCCATCCTAGTCAATGCCAAGGTCCTGTAAACAACGTGTTTGTTTGCAGTACAGTTAACCCCCCACCACCACCCTCCATTAATGTGCATCCTCCATGCGACTAATAAGTCAACAGAACCTCTCGTCTGTGTTGATGCATCACGTTCCTCGTGCTGACGTCCACAGTCATGAATGTAAACATGGACAGGGCTTAATTTCCAGTGCTCCTACGTCTTTGTTCCGTTGTAAGCGCTTCTGTTTTTTCCGAAAGGTTGCACGGTTACGTAGGACAGCGAGTGGGCGGAGGAAAAGGAGATTGGTGGATAACAGGAAGAAGGGGAACTTCTAAATCCGTGTTTGTGGATGTAATTAGACCTGCTATTGTTAGAACAACGTGCTGGCTGTGTTTATAGCCCATTTGAATGGACAGGCACTTGAGGATGATGTTAAGAGACGACAAGGAAAAGAAAAATCACAAATGAGATATCTTTATACGTTCAGTTGTTTCTGAACACCAGTGAGATTGAACAGAAAGCAAATGAGCGTTCTGCTGCTCAGATTTCTTTTTCTTTCCCACACCTTTAAGTGTTTATGATTACTTGATGGTTTTTAAAATTTATTTTAAAGAATTGCTCTGAGGAAAAGCAGTTTATAGTCAGTGAAATACAGAGCAGAGTCTATAATTCTATAATTCTATTTATAATGTGGAAATCTCTACTGTATGCCTTTTCCAAGATTTTATTCATTTTAAATACCATTCTTTTATTTATTATATTTTATTGCAGGATTTTATTTCCTTTATTCTTGGAGACCTTATTAATTTTAAATTCCATAAACATTTTTAATAGCATGATTTTAATTTCCGATGCATTTTATTTTATTTCATTTTATTTTTTATTTTATTAAAACAATGTATTGAGTGTTTTTATTTCCATGATTCATGGATATTTTATCACATTTAATTAATTTGTTTATTTTCATGATTTTAATTTCCAAGACTTTTATAGATTTTATTAATTTTATATTCCATTGATTTTAAATAGCATTATTTTAATTTGTGAGACTGCTAAAAAATGTTTTTTCTTATTTTAGTTCTTATTTTATTTATTATTTATTAATTGTTTTATTTTCATGATTTTTTATATCCAAGACTTTCACAGATTTTATTAATTTTATAAATTTCCATTATTTTAATTTTCTTGTTCATTTTAAATTCATTTTTTTTAATAGCATAATTTTAATTTCTGAGACAAAATTTTTTTTTCTCATTTTAAATAGATAGTTCACCCAAAAGTGACAATTCTGCCATTTACTCACCCTCAAGTTGTTCCAAACCTGTTTAACTGACTTTCTTCTGTGGAACATAAAAGATATTCTGAAGAACGTTAGGTTCCAAACAAAATTAGATCGAAACATATTTCAAAATATATGTTCCACAGAAGTAAGAAGGTCAAACAGGTTTGGAAAGACCCCTTTAAGGCATTCTCACAGTCACACCAAGAACAAATATACCTGTTTTGCTTTATTGTGTGTTTTATTCAGCATTAAAGTGAGTGGCATTTGTATTGTCAAATGGGCTGTGTTTAGCTTTAAAGCATGTGAATAAATGCAGTGGTTTTTCGTTTCACTCTTGGTGTGAATAAGTCTTTTGTGTGCGATCCATTTTGCTTTTCCGCTCTTAGTGTGAACAGGCCTTTAGTCTTTCAACCCTGCACCAGTATTTAAGTTTCTATGCTTCATTACCCCCAGTATGTGCTTCTTTATTCACTTATATACAACAGAGAAAGCGAGGTCAATACAGCCCTGAGGAAAATGAAATTCCCAAAGGAAGGCGAAGCCGAGGCATATGGCTCCCGCTGGTGCTAATCGATATCTCCACTGCAGCACACCACCCCGATCAATCACACATCGTGAAGGCTTGTATCTTCCAATAAAAGATTTGTATCGTTTACTCTCTCCGCCACCAATAGCTGTATCTTCCCTCCCAGATCAATAAGAGTTTTCTTAAAGGGATAGTTCACCCTAAAATGAAAATTAAGTCATAAATTATTCACGCTGGCAATGCATGTGCCCTTTCTTTTATTGACCACAAAAGGAGAATAATAAATAAAAAAAGTCCCACTTGCACTCATCCATATAATGAATAGTTACCAGCATCAAGCTTTTTTTAAAAAGATGCAAAAGTATCACAATGATCCCATGCGACACGTGACGTATATTCCAAGTGATCTGGGGGTATACAATATGAAATGTAATGTATTATTTAACGAAAATCCTTGACCGTTGGTCTTCACCCTGTTAGCGCCTGCACAGTTCACTCCATCTTGCCCAGAAAAAGCTCAAAAGTTGTGAGAAATCAAGATGAACAAAAAACGCAACACGAAATACAATCCATACCTTCTTCTCTGAGGTGAAAATATGCATTGTGTTCGTTATAACGAGAAATTATCACGTTCACATCTGTCAACCGTAATTCTGATTGTCATCAGACAAACATAGTTATTTAACTCAGTGAAGAAAGTACACAGGATACTTTTTAGGCATTGCATTTCGTGTCGCGCTTTTGTTCATTTTCATTTCTCACAACTTGAGTGCTTTTTCTGGGCGAGACAGACTGAACTGCGAAGCTAACAGAATCGCCTGGCCGTGCACTGCAGACCAACGGCCAAAGTCAGGATTTTCATTAAATAATACATCACATTTGATAGCATATACCCCCAGAACACTTGGAATATATGAGATGTGTTGCAGGGGATTATTCTGTGATACTTTTGCGTCTTTTTAAAAAAAGCTTGATGCTGGTCGCTATTCACTGCCATTAGGCTATATGGACGAGCGCTAGCGGGACATTTTTTTTTCAAATTCTTCTTTTGTGGTCCAAAAATGAAAGAAGAGCATACAGCATTAGAACAACACCTGGGTCCGGTTGCTTAAACATAAGCCATAATTATAAGACAAACAGTGTCTGAAGTTCTAGTATGAGCCAAAGTTAGTCAGGGGCAGTCAGTCTTACTTTTCAGGATCAAATTAGGCCAATCTATGTTTTTATGCAACTGATTTAAAAAAGCTATAACAGTTTAAAAATAAAACATTTTATGTCCAACTTGTAAGACTAGTCTTAGAGGTTTATATAAACGGCCCCAAGGTGAGTAATTTAAAGCTTAATGATCATTTTAGGGTGAACTATCCCTTTAAGCCTTAAGCACACGGCTTTCTCTGCTTTCCCTGACGTCTGCCGCTCTGATGTATATTTGACTGCTGGGTGTAACTTCTGTCCTGGAGAAGCACCAGTCAACAGTTGGATTTTACTACAAGGAACTTCTGCGATGTTAGGGAACACCCTTTGATTGATACATGCGTGTTTGCTTATATACACAACCTCCTTACACGCAGGGACTTGCTTCGTTGGGCGTAAAGTGTGTCAGACTGTAAACATTTACGCAGGGGCTTCTCTTGTGTCTATGAATGTCCAGTGAATCCTGTAGGCATGCGGCTGTGACTGTGTACGGTGGGCGGCATGTTGAGTCAGAGGAAGAACGGCAATAGTGAACAGTTTCACATTAATAAATGCAGCCCTAAAGTTTAATCGCAAGAGTTAGTGTAAATATCATAAATATCAGCCTCAAATTGATATGCTTTCTTTTACATAGAAACCAGGGTCAGAAATGAACTTTTTTTTGTCACTAAAAGTGACACAATTCCCCTTGTACCTAAGAATGGACTATTACATAATCTATTCAAGGCCTGTCTATAGTTTATAGTTTAAGGTTTAGTCAGAGGCTCTGACTCAGAGCTGTTGCTTGAATACGCCGGACTTTGAACAAAATGAAGATGTTCCAATCAACCAATCAGATTTGGAGGACAAGTTTATATCAAGTTTAGGCTTACAACCAGGGTTAGGTGCTTCTACATCAGTGTTATTCACCTATAATTTCCCTCTGATTTTAGGGATAGGTTAACGGTAGGGATATGGTTAGGACAAAATTTTCGGACAGGAATGTTCCAGGATCAACAAAATATGTTGATCCATGAACAAATCACGATGATGATAATCTAACATGGTAACTAACCAAATAAAAGTGTTAGAGTTATGATTTTTTTTAGTAGTAATTACAGAAAAGTTTGGGGTCAGTAAGTGTTTTTTGTTGTTGTTAAAGAAATTAATCCTTTTTTTTTTTAGCAAAGACATTAAATTGATCAAAAGTGGCAGTAAAGACATTTATAGTGTTACAAAAGGCTTTAATCTACAACTTTTGCCTCAATAAACTCCTACTTCTTAGTTAGTAAGGTTAGTTTAGGCATTAGGGATGTAGAATATGGTCATGCAGAATAAGGCATTAATATGTGCTTTATAACTATAAACCGCCAATATACTAGTAATATATGCATGCTAATAAGCAACTATAGTTAATTGGACCCTAAGTGTTCCCATATATTCTAATAAACACTGTTCTTTTGAACTTTGTATTCATCAAAGAATCCTGAAAAAAATGCATCACGGTTTCCACAAAAATTAAGTAGCATAACTGTTTTCAAGATAGATAATCATCAGAAATGTTTATTGAGCAGAAAATCGGCATATTCAAACGATTTCTGAAGGGCCATGTGACACTGAAGACTGGATTAAAGGTGTGTTCACACCTTGTCTCAATTACCATGATTAAAAGATTAAAATTCAGCCCTGTCATTACAGGAATAAATGACACTATAAAATATATTTAAATAGAAAACAGTTATTTTAAATTGCAATAATATTTCACAATATTACTGCTTTTTAATGGAAGTGATTCCAAGTTTTAAAAACAGCCACAGAATTGATTTCAGTTAACTGATTATCAAGTATTAGTATTTTTTTCTTTTTATGTTTAGAACATTAAATACACATTAAACATAAAAAAAGAATAAAATGTCCCTCAAAATCAGTTCCAGGAGGCTTTAATAAAAAAAACGTGGCATTCAGACAACGACTCTGTGGGTCTGAATGGAAAATAATAGATCATTGTTCTGCTTTGTTCTTTGTCAAAGCTGTCCGAAATTACATCACTTAATCAGGGCAAAGGGAAGAAATCCCAGTGCATGAATCTAGTTCAGACTCTACATCTGTTTCAATTTGGGAGCTGAAACTACGATTGTACACGGTGAGGTCACAAAGCTTTCTGTTGCCAAACAATGTGATTGGCCGTTGCTTGCAAGACGGTTATACAGTTGGATTCATTCGTGATGCAAATCAAAAGGAAGTGTACAGCTCTCTCCCAGCTCATGTGGGGTTTTACCATGAGGTTATGTTGAGTAATGGGTGACGGATCAGCTTCAGTGTTTTGACTCAGCTGCGCAGCGATTATCACGAGGAAATGACTTGGAAAAAATCCCCTTAACTAAAAATAAGACCAGCAAAAACACAAACAGAGGCAATGGGTCAGATGAATCCAAAGCAGAAAAACAAGATATCCATGTGAGGATGATACATCAGACAGGTACTTTATAATCTCTTTTGCTAAAGGATAATTATAGCAGGCTAACATGTTTATTGTGAGCAGATAAACGTGACTGCTGTGTTCATACAGGCAGACAAATGCACTGAAGCAGAGAAGTGACATAATCTGGTACTGCTTCAGCAAATTCCCGGCCATCCCAAACTGACTCGCATTGCAGAAGATAATTTGCCGCTCTGCGACCTCTAAAAGCGTTACAGTAGTGAGGGGCTATCACCAGATCTGCTGAAACGGGAGGGAGGCCAGGAAAACCTGCCGTCCAGAGCTTAACTGATACACTATCAGGGACACAAAGCAGCGTGACATTCCTGAACTTGACAACAACTACTTCATGTGTTCTATTGTGCACAATTTTTAGACCCAGAGCAAAATTTTGTTGCACTTTTACAGATATGGAGACTTAAAAGAGGTGATTTATGTCATTTATTTGTTAAAATACTTTCAAAGCCATTTGCTGGTGGACTTTCCCTGAAAAGTGTAAACATTGTGTCATGTGGCACTATCAAAACATCAGTCTGTTTGTTTGTGACCGGACACAGCAACATTGACTCAACCAATGGTATGAGTTGGGGGCGGGACTCTCAATTTGACTGACAGTTGGCAGAAAGGGGAAACCTCATTATTTTTTTTATTAAAATATTTCAAATAGACAAATAGTTGACACAGTAAGATTAATAAATTAAAAGTCTGTAAGATTTTTCTATGTTCTCGAAACAAGTCTTATGCTTAACTGCA
Source organism: Chrosomus eos (assembly GCA_036326025.1). NCBI lineage: Eukaryota > Metazoa > Chordata > Actinopteri > Cypriniformes > Leuciscidae > Chrosomus > Chrosomus eos. The sequence continues at coordinate 31,629,208 of CM070836.1, read as the reverse complement.
TTCATTTGATCCACAAATACAGGAAAAACTGTCAAATTCTGAAACATATTTCATATTTCAATTTAAATGTTTGTTTTAAAAATGAAACGTATTCCTTTAATGGCAAAGTTGATTTTTTTTTTAGCAGCCATTCCTCGAGTCTTCAGTGTCTTACACTTCAGGTATAATATGCTGAACTTGGTGCTAAAAAATTATTTGGTGATATTATTATTAGGATTCTTAAATGAATAGAAAGTTCAAAAGAACAGTATATTTAAAAGAGATATTTTGTAACATTATAATTGTCTTTACTGTCACTTTTGAACATTTCAGTATATTTCCTTGCTGAATAATTTCTTCTTAAAAAAAATAAAATAAAAAAAACCAAGCCCAAACTTTTAACCTGTTGTGTAAATTGTTCATATTGACTTTAGTGATTTAGCAAATCTGAGCACATGTTTAAGACATTGTTGCGTTCTCAATCAAAAATCAAAAATAAATTCTGAGAAGAATTTGCTGCATAGAACTTTTTATTAAAGTGATTTATTTGTCATTTTTCTTGCTATGGAGAAGACATATAGATAGCTATATGTAGATGCAGAAAGCTGCATACATTCAAAGCCTTCCAATGATTCAGCTTGTTTATATTAAATGAGTCATATCCGTTATCTTCTGCTGTTGGCTGGTGTTATTTGCACATTTAAACCCAGACCAAACAAACTGACCAAACATTTCAGGAGCAAAAGCTTCTCATTTAATGACCCATCCTGCCCATAACAGAGACTGATCTATCCTGATGTGCTGTGAGCTCTCCTAAACCAAGCTCTGCTTTCAGGAGCCCACCCAAATTGAGGGTCCTTTCCTGAAGAAGGGCCATGGAATGCCGAACAGGTATGTCGATGACCTGTGACCTCATCTTTTAACTGACATGAAAGTTGACCCCATGTGAACCCCTACTCTTCAGTACCCTTTCTCACAGGCTTTGAAGCGCACTCATGTTTTTTCCCATGGTTCCCCTCCCTCCAATCAGGATCTCAAGAGGTGGAGCTAGGGCTTTGCACACTTAAAGATACAAGAGGAATGAGGTTTGAAGTTTCAAACTAGCACTTGAGTCGTCTTTATCATGGTGTGCTAATAAAAGAGCGAGCGCTGTTGGTGTCAGATGAGTCGGGGCAGCGGGCGGCTGTCACTCTCTCCTCTGCTGAGCCGGCAGCCACAGACGTCAGTGCTGTCATACCTTCATGCAGCTTTATATTACATAGACCCCCACTGCGTCTCCATTTCAGAGTGCCTCTCGCTCTCACCTGCGCGGCCCATAATCAGCGCTGAAGTGCAAAGAGAAGGTGACTCATTATAGCGTTAAACCAGCTCCATTAAATCAGCCTGAGCGAGTCACGCTGGGGGGGCTTCAAAGATGACGACGTACAAGACTTAATGTGGATGTGAAGAAAGAGCACTATTCTCACATGCATAAAGCACTCTAATTTATCCCTGTGCTAAACTTGAACAGACCGCTGCCGGAATGATAGTAATCAAACGCTGTTTGGTTATCTGTCGTTCCTTTAAGTTTTGTTTATTAATGCATTAGATTTTATTTTCTATGTTTTTTGTTTCCTAAAGCAAGGGCTTTCTGAGTATTCTTCGTTTCAGCTCACCAGGGGGCTCGTGCATATCTTCATCTGAAGAGAGTTAAGATCTCTGAGTCATCAAACTGAGGCAGCATTGTGATTGAACTGCACAAAAACAGGATTCTGAGTAAAAAAAAGAAAACCCCACACAAGCAAAGCCAACTTATGAATCACACACATTAATGTGCAAATATGACTCACTGGCTTTTTTGAGAAGCACAAGCTTGTCACAATGGTAACGGAAGGAAAAACGTGAGTGACGTTTATGGAATAGAGCTTTTTTAAAAAGCAAGGTCATTTAAATAATAATACAAGTTTATCAATATATTTGCTCACTGAGGCTGCATTTATTTGATCAAAAATACAGTACAGAAATAGGCAACTGTTTTATATTTGAAAATATGGAAAATGGAAAAGTTGAATTTTCAACATCAGCCTTTAGTGTCACATGAAGTTATTCTTTAAATAAATAATATAAGTAAATTATATACTTTTATTATATAAATATTATATTTTTTATTATATACTTTTATAATATAAATAAATAATACTTTTATTCAGCAAGGATACACTACATTTATCAAAAGTAAGTTACACACATTTATAATGTTAGATTTGTATTTCAAATAAATTATATTCTTTTGAACACAAAAACTGTTGTCAACATTGATAATAATTAGAACCATTTTACATATTGGAGCATGAATAATTATTAACACAATAATACTGTTTTTACTGTATTTTGATCAAATAAATGCAGCTTTCACAAGCATAAGAGGCTTCTTTCAAAAACATTAAAAAACTTATTTCAAACTTTTGTTTAGTGTAATATACATTTTAAACAATGGTGCGATGTTGATATTTTGTTGTCTTATATGCAGTGACATTCATCTTATGTGTGACTCAAGTGTTCGGGCTATTTGAGGCTTCTAGTCACTTCATGTGTTTGATCAATTAATTGTATATTTTATTTACACTTGGCCACAAAATGTGTCTCCGCAGAATGGATATAAATACAATCTTCCCACATTATGCAAATATAACTAGAGTTGCACTTCCTTGATGATGCTATAATGCCAAGGAGCAAAATTATCTGTTAAACGCCTTCTTCGCCTCCCATGTGGCAATTAATGTTTTTAATATCTCCATCCATGTGCCTCATCCACGTGTCATTTGCAGGGCTCTCAATCTTCTGTATACTGATGCTGTTTTGTTTGGGAGGAGTAAAGTTTACATATGTGGCCTGAACAACCAGATGCATTAATAGCCTATTGGTTGTCTTTGTATGAGTTTGAGTGATCAGATTACTCTCTGTCTCAAATGGGTCATTGAGGGCATTTACACTTGGTCTTTACTAGGCTACTTATAAGTATACACATTCTGTAAAGAACATGAAGTGACCAGATGTAGAAAAAAATGCGAATGCAGGTTTACAAAAGTTTTGTTTATGTTTATGCATATAATAACCAAAGGGCAGGGACAATACAGAAGACAGGATGAGCAAGTTCCATTCAAACCATTATCTGCGCGGGAAAGAGAGGACAAGAGACGTGGGGGATGGGTCTCCAAGTCTTTTATCTCAAGTTTCCCACATCCTGCCGCCGAGTTTAAAACCGGCCACCCAATTCGAAAGAATGCCTGGTATGCGGCTCATTTCCATATAGCGACCGACATTGTTCTCCATCTAAATAAAGCCTGTTAACCGCCAATAGGAGAAAACAACTTTGCGCGCTAATTTGAGAATAATGAGGTAATGTGGTGCACGCGGTCTTCATAGACCTACTTCACATGACTAAAACAAAACAAACAATTGAGTTGTCTAGTAGTGGGATGGTGATGCATGTTTCATGTACAGAGAAGAGAAGGAAAACGTGGGTTGCATTAACACCGCAGAACCTTTTTTAAACTGAATCTTGTCTCTTCATCCCAGACCATGTGAAATGATTGCGTTCCTTGCATGCAGGGAAAACTTTATTGCACATTGACTTTTTAACTGAAGCTAAATGTACTAAAGCTCCCTATCCTTTTAAAATAACGTAAGCCTATGTATGACGAATGCATATATTTTTTTAATATTCTTTATACCTATATGAATACTGTTCCGAATCTGCAAAGGGGGCTTTGTTATACACTCAGCCATGTGAATCAGTCCTCCCTGTCTGCCCCACGCCGACTCAACGCCCTCAAAAAAAGCCTCGACTATTTGGCGCGTTTTGATTCCCGCCACGTCTACGTTTTCCTCTGTTTTCATATTTGATTGACCTTTTCTGCAGAGGCAGGCGTATTACTCATTGGCTGAATCGTATTTGTGGGCGGGGCTATCGTTGACGTACTTGGAGCAACCCCTCCCTTTTTACTACTGGTATATAACGGCTCTTGCCCCTCCTTCACGATTTAGAAAGCCGGGTATTTATGTCTGTCGCGCACCTCAGACAATAATATTTACCTTCGAAATATTAATCGTTTGTTTATTTTATATTCCAAACTGGAATAGACCTTGTGCGGCCGTTTAAAAGGTCGTCTTGCGAATCAAAAACCCATCGAGCCTCGATGAGAAGGGATTTCTACAGGTTTATAGACCGGATCCTTCACGTAGACCTTCCCTACATCCATCACTACACGACGGATTTCGACCTCAACATTGGAATAACCCTCAAAAAGAACTCTTATTTTGGATTATAAAATGCTTCTATCGAAATTCAACACGTTTGCTCACATTTCCACCGTGGACATGCCGGCGAAAATCCAGCTTCAAGGTTAGTGGACGGTTATTCTCGTGCGCGTCTGTGTGCGTGTTGTGGTCTTGGGCTCGTTCACGTCAGCAGACTGAGTGCTGGGAATAGCGCGTGCGTCAGCTTTCGAATTATTATATAATTATATGACTTTTATCCATTCTTATGAATCTATCATATCTTTTATCGACAGTTAAGGAGAAAGAGCCATTCGATAAGGTGTACCAGGTCGGCTCTGTGCTTGGAAGCGGTGGTTTCGGGACGGTGTACGCGGGTTTAAGGATCGCTGATGGCGCGCCGGTAGGTTCCCTGAATGTGTTGTTATTGTTTACATTAGCGTAAAACGTTTAAAATGTGTGTGAGTGTACATGTATTCATTTCACTGTTTAATGATGCATTTCTTATAATGTCTAGGTTGCCATCAAGCATGTTGCAAAAGATCGTGTGACTGAATGGGGAGAGTTGGTGAGTATTTAATTACATAGGTTGTTTACATACTATTTGTATATGAAATGTTTTTTTAAATGCGACATGGCAGCGTCGTTAAAACGATCATGTCCTCCTTTTGCAGCCCAATGGCGCGCGCGTCCCTATGGAGATTGTCCTGTTGAAGAAGGTCGCCACTGGATTCCGTGGCGTGATCAAGATGCTGGACTGGTACGAGAGATCGGACAGCTTCATTATAGTCATGGAAAGACCGGAGGCCGTCAAGGACCTGTTTGATTTCATCACGGAGAAGGGCGCGTTACCGGAGGAGCTGGCCAGGAACTTTTTCCGCCAGGTTCTGGAAGCGGTGCGTCATTGCCACAACAGCGGCGTAGTTCACCGTGACATTAAAGACGAGAACATCCTCATCGATCTGCGAACCGGCGATCTGAAGCTCATCGACTTCGGATCAGGGGCATTACTCAAAGACACCGTTTACACCGATTTTGACGGTAAGAGCCATTTGCATGACCTTCAAGGCAGGGTTCCCACGGTCACGGAAAACGTGGCACGATCAGGGCATTTAAAATACGTGCTTGTCTTGCTTCGTGGCCGTTACTATTTTGAATATAAATGTTTTTTTTTTAAAAAATCTAAAGATTTTAAAATTGGCTTCAAATGCGTTGTGGGTTCAAAATGTATATAATTATAACATGAATTAGGCTAGAAATGTTTTTAATTTATTTCGAATATATTTAAACATGGAAATGTTATGTTTATTGAGGGATGTGGGAACCACGTCGAGCTCTAGAAAGGGTGTGTTTTTATATATGGAGGCAATATTTTACGTTTTTAAACATGTATCAAACCAATTTGGCATTGGTCGGGTGATTAATGTGTGTTATGACCCCCTTTCTTCGTTCACTCACGATGTTAAGCTAAATTAATCGGCCAGCGTGATGATTTGTTTATTTTTGTATAATGTTGCTTTGGAGAAAAAGCATTACGCTGGGTTGTGGTTTTGGCGCCCCCGCCGGTGGGAATTGGAATTATTACAACTCAAAGTTTGTAAACACAAGTCACATGGCAACCGGTTTCTCAACATGAGCGCGCCTTGTGTCACGCTCCTGCAGCTCATGACTGTGCACATTAATGTTGTGCCATAGCAATAACGTTCAAACACTACACACCTTTTCCTGCCACACCTTTTTACTACACTGTTTGGTTTAGTGCCTCGTTTTCTCAGGTCATTAGAAGAAGGGTTATATGCAGGTTTATTAGCAGTTTTGTGTGGTTATGTGTGTTGCAGAATTATGGATTTAAATGCATTTTCTGTTTTTTGCTCTCTTTTTAGGTACACGTGTTTACAGTCCACCAGAGTGGATCAAATTTCACCGCTACCACGGTAGATCTGCCACCGTGTGGTCTCTGGGCATTCTGCTATACGACATGGTCTGTGGGGACATCCCGTTCGAGCAGGACGAAGAGATTGTACGCGGACAGGTGCTGTTCAGGCGGAGAATCTCCACAGGTAAGACCTGCTGATCATATGACGCCACCTTCAAGGAGTTTTATGAGTTTATTACCGTGCTTTAATCACACATCCTGTTTTTTCACAGAGTGTCAGCAGCTTATCAAGTGTTGCTTGGCCCTCCGCCCTGCAGATCGCCCGTCTTTCGAGGACATCATCAACCACCCTTGGATGCAGAACACCACGGCGCCCCCTACAGACAACACTGAGATCAGGCTTCACAGCATCAGCCACGAGCATCAGCCTGCTAGTTACCCAGCAGTCACTGTGTGCAAATGACTCTATCTGAATGCATACATAGAGACTTTCCATTACAGCAGCAAACCCCCCGGGGGACCTGTGGACTGAGCAGTGCAAATAAAAAACATGTTATTCTTTTGTTTTGAGCATTGCTGCTAGGTGGGAGTTCTAGGCTAGGCCAAAAACGGGAGAGGTCCACTTTTTAGTGTGATTTGTTATCTCTCGTCTCCTGCTCCGCTTTGGCTCAGGGTCCCAAAAGTCTGGCTCGTAGGAACCAAATGACTGTCAACACTGCTGTCGGACACGGGTAGATCGAGAAGCTCTTCGCAGCCAGTGTAGGGAGGAGCTCGGGCGCACCCGACGCGGCGGAGAGAAGTCGTGCTGTGATGACGGCTAGTCGATCTGCTACGATGGGCGGCTTCGGTGCGCTGTCAGGGCTGTTCCTTTAGGAAGCAGATCAGCCGAGCTTAATAATTTTAGTGCCTTCTGTGCAAGATCAAGGGTTTGTTTGTTTTTTTTGTTTTTTTGTGGAAATACTTGAATTGAGTAATAGCCACTGTAACACTCTACTCCTTAACCAGATGTCTTTTTTTTACCTTCTTGCTTCCACTTTACCTGCTTCTGGCAGGTAACTGTCGGTCTTACTCTAATACGTCAGATAGAGTAACCAAATCGACCTCACAAAACCTCTGCAGAATGAAAAGTCTTACCTCACTCTTTCAGGCCGCTGTTTCTTTTTCCTCTTCCTTTGTACTGAGTAACTCTCAACAACTACCACTCGTTGTCACAGATGCACAAAGCAATGCAACTACAACGTAAAAGACTACATTTTCTGCGTATTATTTTTGTTTATATTGTAAATAGTTTGGTCAGATGACTCGATTCCATGACAAGGCTTGTGTGTAAAAATTATATTTATTGGAGTGTCTTAAACTTTAAAAAACGAGATCGAAGTGGAAGTATTTATTTATTTATTTATAGAAACACAATTTTCTGCAAAGTTTTTCTCATTCCACCACCGAAGGGCCCACAAATTATTTAAATGTATTTTTACCATATTTAAAGCCTTTTTTGAGAACGATATGTGTACATATATTTTGTAAATAATCCTCAAAAGCACTTCCGTTTCTCGATGCATGGAGAACTGCTGATGGTAAAGCATAGCTTTCTCAAGTCATGTTTGCCACCTAATTTAAACTGTCTGCTGTGCATATGTTAGAGAAAATGACCTCATGAATGTTTGAGGGGCGAGTGATTTGACATGGTTTCTTTTTCACCTTTAGTAGGCATGATTGCAACTTGGATTTTGTTTTGTTTTTTGGTTTAGCAATGTAAATTATGTTTAGAAAGCTATTTTTTTACACAATTGTCAATAAATATTTTTTTAACATTCATTCTGGTTTCCCTGGCCTGACTTGTGGTTTTAGATTCATATGATTACAGAAATATCAGTTGGTGGTCTTATAAACGGGCAATCGGCAGATGCCATTTGAGAATCAGAGATGGACAGATTGCAATGGTATTAGTTGTAAATCCATTTAACTAACTTTAATAACGCTCTTATCGTTTTATATTGATAGTGTATCTTTAATCTGGGGTGATTATAACCACAGGGGTCCAGATTGCTTAAAACTGGACTCTTGGACCGGATGCATGCGATAGCTAAGCATATATACTTTATCTGTGTTTTTGTAGATTGCGTCAAGAATGCTTTATATAGCATTAAAAGATACGGTTCCTTTTTACAACATATAAAGATACAGAGCTATACATAAAGGCTGACTGAGTGCACTTGTTATGTGGCCTTGGTCCCAGAAGGATTTTTCCCATTGATTTTTTCCATAGGCATTTCAAAGAAATTGTTCATAAAACATTTCTGAGGATTAACCAAACCAACCAGCTCTGAGATTAATCACTACATAATAAATGTGAAACTTGAATTTGAAAATCTATATTAAAAAATAATAATATTAAAACTCAATGCAATAACTCAACTCTATATATATATATATATATATATATATATATAATATATATATATATATATATATACACACAGTATGTTTAAACACTATTTTCAAACATATCATTTACTAACACCATTAAATCAATATTAACCTTTTGTAGTTTTTAGTCCATGTTTATTATCTTCAAGGTCATTTATATGCTTGTGTTCTCTTAAAAGCTGATAAACGGTTTAAATATTTACAGTCTTCTAGGAAAACAGGCCAAAAATATTGACAACTTATCTTGCAATCAGGGGCATATACAAATATTTACCCAATAAAATGCTCTCTCAAACCACCTGATTTCATTTAGCAATAGCAAATAGCAAAAAAAATATGTTGAAAAAGGCACAAGCGCTTCAATACGGCCCACCCAAACTTAAAAAATAAAAAGTCATAAAGAAAACCGTGCATGCAATTTTTGTCTGTCTTCAAATCTATTTATATGAATTAAATTATTCTGTCATGCTCCATAAAGGTTCAACATAATATTCTCTCTCAGTGAGCAGTTTCAGATTGTGCTTGAAAAGTTTAAAGTTAATCTTGTCAGAGAAATAAGCCTGATTTGTTGAGTGATCTTATGTACCGTAGCTCTGGACAGCATGGCCCCCAGTATGGGGCGTCCTGACCTGATCCCATTGTGGGCCCATAACTGCTGCTGCCCTCTCTCTGAGGACACACACTGCCAAGCAGGGAACGTTCTTGCTAAGCCTTTCATTAATCCTCTAACAAAAACCTCCTCAGAGTTTACACCGCAGCTCTAAATGAGTTACAATGCGCCACATATGACCCGAGGCGCACCTGATCGCTCTGCATTCGCAGGGGTATGTAGCTAAACCTAACGCGGGCCGATTTAAGACGGAAACAACGCCTGATTCATTCACACATCCTGAGCTTTGACAAGTGACCAGAGCAGAACTAAAATAGCCAAAATGAATGGATACCAAGTTCATTATTCTTGAATGCTATAGCACACATGTATACACTCTTAAAAATAAAGGTTCTTTAAAGGATAATTCCGGTATTTAACACTTATTTCTAGTCTATTTTCTAGTTTGTTTTGGATGAACTAGAGTGGTGGACTTAGAAATTTTGACGATGGGTCTTGTCTCGACTTTTTGACTATTTTAGAATCGCCTCAGAGCGCTTCAGAGTGGCTGTCTACGAGCATTCTCAAACATGTCCTTAAAACAACCCTTAACGTTAGTTTTCAAAACTGAGTGGTTAGTGGTGTTCGTTGATGATTAAAAACAAATATATCGGCGCAATGTATGCTTTCAATCCGTGTTATTTACTATAGTGGAACTATATTTTCAGATACCTCACAACCGCGTATAAACTTCCGCTCAATATTTGAGTCTGAAGCGTTAGCACACTCCCGACCACTTGATGGCGACAACCACTTTGCTGCAGTTGCTCTGCTCACGCTAGCCTTCTGAGAGACGGAGAACCGAGCGAAAAGACTACAACCAAATGTAAACAGACCCCTTTCGGTATCCGGTAGCGCAGTAATACCAACGAGCACCGAGTCCTTCAACAGACATCAATGCAATTTTAAAAAATGGCAAAGAAAACACGACAGAAACTGTATTTCGCTACGCAACTTGTTTTGGATCATCAACGAACACCACTAACCACTCGGTGAGTTGCACAGTTTTGAAAACTAATGTTTAGTGTTGTTTTAAGGACATGTTTCAGTATGCTCGTAGACAGCCACTCTGAAGCGCTCAGAGGCGATTCTAAAATAGTCAAAAAGTCGAGACAGGACCCATCGTCAAAATTTCTGTGTCCACCACTCTAGTTCATCCAAAACAAACTAGAAAATAGACTCAAAGTGTTAAATACCGGAATTATCCTTTAATATCACATTAGGTTTAACAAGTAGCTAACCCTCTCTTTATCGTGAATATTTTATCGTATAGTCTTCTCTGCTGAAGCTCTCAAATCTTATTTACATCCACAACCAGGTTCAAAATTAGTGTCAACGTCAGGTTTCATTTCATTGACTTAGAGATCTTACATTTTGACTTAACTTTGGATCTGTTCTTTACACAAAGATATTATGGATTCCGAAGGCATGGATACACTGCATCAGTCATGTGGAGCACTTTTATTTTGATCTTTGATCTTTTTTTGCTTCCATTCCTTTTTTGAGGTTGAAAGACGTGGTCGCTATGAAATGTTGAAAAGATCTTCTTGAAGATTCATAAAAAATTCTTCTTTTGTGTTCCACAGAAAAATAACCGGCATGCAGGTTTGAAACAACATTATGGTGAGTAAACAATTGCTGACTTAAAAAGTGGCCTTTGTACGAACCCCCCCCCCCCCCCCCCCCCCAAAAAAACTTTGCATTCCCTCACAAAACGTTTGTGTTCCACTACGTATGCGTTTCCCCAAGAAACTTTGCATTTGCGTTTCCCAGAGAAAGTTTTGCTAACAATACTTTTGCATTATGCAGATTCAAAGTCAGCTTAGGAAATATTTATTTAAATTATTTAGCCTTCTCTCACAAAACGTTTGCGTTCACACAAGAAAATTCGAGTTTGCTTATGAAACTTTTTCATTTCACGAGAAACGTGTACATTACGTATGAGCTCCATACCTTTGTGGCCCAGGCGATAAGGAAATTCATTTCAGAGGCATGCAAGGTCTTGTGCTTTTTTTGAAAGTTTTCTTTTTTTTCGAAATAGTTTTATGTTATCTTCTATGGCATCAGGCTGTAAAACCCTTTTTGGTGCTAATAGGAACCTGGCTGTGAGAGTGAAACTGCTGTGGAGAAGCTCAGTTCCTCAGTTTGGTTTGATGAATGGCAGTCAGAGGATGGAGGCGAGTGCCTCGCATGCAAACTGCTTTTAAAATGAGAGTCAAATAGCTGGCGAAAATTTGCAAGGCTGGAATCTATGAGTGAACATTTGAATGCTGAATCATCCCTGCTGCTGTTGCATAATCACCACAAAACAGTACAAACAAGTTTCCCGGCAAATGCTCCATACGATATCTGAATATTTACAAATCCAAGCTGAAAATCTCCTCTGTTAACAAATCAACAATGAAGCATATTGTGCCACCATCAATGTGTTAAATCTTTGACATGTGGTGGATTATTTATAGCAACATCTATTCTATTTTTATATACGACAGAATTTATAATCACAATTATATTTTTTATCATTTCTTTTCACAATACACCCGGAGGAATATTTGACTGCTCTGAAGATACTCTTTCATTGCTCAGATGTTCATGTATGAACTTTGTTTCAGATGTTTCTCTTAAGATTTCAAAGGAGAACTAAAAATAGACACAATGACGTACAGTGTGAGTGTAGAGGTGTAAAAATAATATTAATGCAGAGAGCATAGCTCAGATGATTTGGTCTTGGAAGAATTTGATGAGAAATGTTTTTGTTCACTCTGACTGACTGGTAGACATTGAATCTGAGCAGTGTGAGACATTGTTGGGATATCAAATAAGACAGTTGTTGAAGTTTGAGGGAAAAAAGAGGTAAAAACTGTTCATTTCACTTGATGTACAGCATCATTGAAGTTTTGTTTCTGAAACGCAAGAGGAGACACAATGAGATTACTGGGACTTTTGCACTTCCTTTAATCTAATTGCTGGCCAGGATGGGCATTTGAGATAAAGAGATTTTCTTTGTGATTTCTTTACTACAATGTAAAAATGTGTGAAGTAACCAAAAGTGGCCAAAAGTGATGTCCGACCTAGGAAAAATGACATCTTCACCCTTTATACAAATATTGTTAAACATTTGTTAAAGATTTCGTAAGCATATTGCATAGTTGTGCTTGGAGTCAGTTGTTTTATTTGTGATAACACAATGCAACATGCCAAATTGTGCGGTCATCATTTTTGGCCAGGATGTCAAACAAAGAAATTATGAACACATGTGCAAAAACAAGACATATTAATAACTGATTATTTTGCAGTCAATGTATGCTTTATCATGTGAGCTTTTTGTTATATGCATTTGTTTTTCATAATAAATAAAAAAACCTAGCTTTAGTTGCAAAATAATTTTGTCAGATAAATACCTTAAAGGTAAAGTTCACCCAAAAATGAAAATTAAGTCATTAATTACTCACCCTCATGCTGTACCAACCCCGTAAGACCTTCGTTCATCTTCGGACAACACAAATGAAGATATTTTTGATTAAATCTGAGAGGTGGATCTCTCCTCCATAGGCTTCTAAAGGGATTGAAACTTGACGGCCCAGAAAGTCATTGAAGAAAATGTTTAAATATTTAATGTGACTACAGTGGCTAGATGGAGCTACGAGAATACTTTTTGAGCGCAAAAAAAAAAAAAAAAAAAAAAAATAGCGACTTTATTCAAGTATTCTCTTTGGGCCTGGAGATTTCACGTAGTGTTATTGTGCAACGCTTCTGGTTGAACGTCACACGCATCACACTAGGCATGTGCCGGTATCAAATTTTCATGCTGCGATTAATTGATTGAGCTTTTATCACGGTATACGGTATTATCACGATATTTTATTTACATAAGAGAAACAGATGGATTGGGGGGGATCTAAAAAAAAACAATTTGCATCACAATAGGTGTAATTGTGATTGTCAAAACATTTGATAACTAAACAGAATTTTATTAAGTTTAGTGACAACATGTTACAATGCTTACATGGTACAGTGACTGGTAGGCTACTGTTTGTATTATTGCTTAACACAATTTTCACGGTTTCAGTACAATTCTTGATTTGATTTCAATCTTGATTCAATCTTAACTCATTTGGATAAATATTAGGTAGGCTACTACAGTAGATAGCCTACATGTACATTTTTCTCAAGAAAAAATATATCTCACATAATTCTGTAAACATACAGAAAGCCCTATCAGCTGTTATTATTAAAGGTTAAAATTAACAAATTAAATATAATGTGGTTTTCATTATAATAACAATTATGTAGCCTAATGACATAAGTAAAAATATAATAAATATGTATATATAGTGCACATATTTAGCGAAAAATTCTCCTCTCTATTTTTTCTAGTCAACTAACGTTAATGTGCTGGTAATTAAATGGCCTGAGGTAAAATGTAACGTTCTGTGACGATTGTTCTCCTGCAGTTTTATTGACCTCTTTCCGTGATTGAAAAACACTGATTGATCTACTATGTATGAGGCATATATACCTTTCGGCAAGTTGTACTATATCTTTAAATAAAAAGTAACAGATGATCGGTTCACTTGAACTAAGGTGCTACAGTGATCTGTCACGTCACATTTACAAGCGCCAAAACGGTATTTATTGTCTGGATTTCGTAATAAAATGGACAGATCCTGAGAGCTGAGAATTTGTTTCATATAAAAAGTAACCTGCTCTCTCTAGTCTAGTCTGTCGGTGTCAGTGATCTTTGCTCCGCGATTTTTTCTCTGCGTGAGAGCCTGTGTGAAAAGTGTTGATTGCGTGAGTCTCAAGCTGAATGCTATGAAGTTCTCAATTTCACATCTATGTGTTTTCGAGTTTAGCTACTCTTTTACCTTCATAGTTGGCAGTTCTGCTTTTAGAAAGGAGGTAAATCGTCGGCAGCGTTCCTCTTTCCGCCATGCTTCTTCTCCATGCGAGGATTGTTTACATTAGACTAGAGCGCGCACTGCGCCGCATGCACACAGTGCTTATGTGGGGATTGTTTACATCAGAGTGCGCACGTGTTTTGCGCAGCATATACGCAGTTGGGTTTTATTAACGGTTGATGGAAAATAAGCTAATGCGCATTCTAAAACTCTAAATTCGGATCTATTATTTTTCACGGTATTTTGAAGTGCCCGCGATAACAATATCGTGCATATTCATTACCGCGATTTATCGCATTACCGAATACCGGCACATGTCTACATCACACACATGACCAGCGTCGGCCAATAGTGAGCCTACGTGTGACGTATAACACAGAAGCGCTGCGCTGTTACACTACGTCAACAGCTTAGGAGAATGACACGGAAGAGAAGAGATGGTTGAATAAGGTCGTTATTTTAGTTTTTTTACGCGCAAAAAATATTCTCGTCACTTGATAAACTTAAGATTGAGCACTGTAGTCACTTGAACTATTTTAACGATGTCTTTAATGACTTTTTGGGGCTGTCAGGTTTCAATCCCTTAGAAGCCTATGGAGGAGTGATCCAGCTCTCAGATTTAATCACAAATATCTTAATTTGTGTTCCGAAGATGAACGAAGGTCTTACGGGGTTGGAACAACATGAGGGTGAGTAATTACTGACTTAATTTTCATTTTTGGGTGAACTATCCCTTTAACCACTTGGTGTTTTGTTCTTACCTCATATTCAAAATATTTTAAAATATATATAAAATTTTCCTTATTTTATGGTTTATTCAAACCTGTAGGGTCATTAAAAACAAATATCTCCTCCAGACATCACTTTTGGCTACTACTATAAATATTATGGTATTATTAGTCAAAAAAATAATTCATATTATCCTAAAAAAAAAATAAGCTGCACTAACAGAAATCATTTTAAGAGTCAGATCAGGAATAAATAACAATTTAAGGTCACAACATCACTTCTTGAAGTGTGTGGGAAATGCAAATGTGTTTAAATCAAATGTTTACAATTTCTTCCAACAAAATATCCGTCAGCATTTTCCATTCTTTTGAAGCTGAGTGAATGGAAGCATGCATTATCGTAATAACCAAACACATTATCTCATCTGACCCTGAACTTTCCTTTGCTCGGGTTAAGAGTTCTAGTTGCTATTCTGTTCACTCCCTCTCTTTCTCATCGCGCTCTTTCACACTGCTGGGAAATGGAAAGAGAAACCCAGCTGGCTCAAAGCACAAGCTCTCCTCCCTCTCAAAGAACCGGATTTGTTAAGTAATCTTCCCACACACACATGCACACAGTTCGAACAACACCAAAACACTTGGGCGAGAGGAAATTGAGAGTGAGAATATTAATAAGGCAGCCGTGTTGTTGCATGTGTTCACAAATGGCCTAGACGGTTTCAGATCTCTCCCGCACCTGCAGGTGTGTCTGTGTTTGCCTCACACAGGTTACACCTGGATAATGAGTCCCATTGAGTCAGAGTTTCTGCTACACACGGGTTAGCACAATGATTTAGGCAAGGTCATTGTGCCCTCCATCTGATAAACCTCTATTTGCTTCACACACGTGTGTGTGTGTGGTGTGTGTGTGTGTGTGTGTGTGTGTGTGTGTGTGTGTGTGTGTGTACTCACGTGCCCAGCTGGATTCATAATCCCATATTCAACTGAGCAATAATCATGCACAAAATGTCTGCACAAAAGCTGCATGATATTCTCTGTATCATTAGTAGCTCTTGTCAAGGCGATTAGCCTATTCATTTAGTTATTCTTTAGGGTATTTAAAGGTGGGGTATGTGATTTTCTTTTTTGACCATTTTTTCAAAATCACTTGAAATCCTATTCCTAACCCACTTACTGGCTGTAAATTAGAAGCACTGAAATGAAAATTAAGCAATTTCAGACTGATCTCATGAAACTGCGTATGTATGACACGCCAATTCGTATTTCCATTTTTGGCGTGCTATCAACACGCATAATCGCTTTTCAGCGTGTTTATGAACGCCGTTGACTTAACGTTGCATTACTGTATATATAAATATATGACCTACCCCAACCCCGTCCCTAAACCTACCCGTCACTGGTTAATACCATTTATGAGTCTTTCCCTACCATCCTAGTAAGAAAAATATCGCTCCCCCAATTTTGATTTTGTAGTTCAAAATTTGGCTTTATTTCGCTCGGATTTTTAACGGCGTGTACATACACGCGGAATCACTCGGACATAACGGCGTAGATATACACGCATACACGTGGATAGCTGAAAATGCGTATAAATAACACGCCACTTGACTTGAAAGTGGCGTGTATGTTTACGCAAAAGTCATGATGTCATGTTGGCAATTTAATCATCTGTGGAACGGGCAGGACTCGAAAAACTTCAGCCAATCATTTTCAAGACCATCTAGAATCATTGGACTGAAAATGCGTCAACCAAACGCTCATGCCATGCGCTAGTCAGCGACCACCTAGAAACTCAGAACACATGCAGAACCTGCATAGCAACACCCTGGCAACCACACATAACCTTATAATTGTTAAGACCAAGTTTGCACAGACAATTCAAATTTGGCCAGAAGTGGCTATTTTGACTTATGGCCCGTTCATGCCAAGAGCGATATGTACTAAAGTACTATAAAACATTCTACATATAGACCTTATGCATATGGTCCCGCCCCCTTTTTAGCACTGCGCTCGTTGTGTTCTTTTTTCCGCTTTAGGCTACAGTAAGTCCACAGCCCGAAGGTAAGATGTTACGGATTTATGCATGAAGCGCTCGGAATTTCCGCTAAACTGGTTTGTTGAAAAATTTTAGAAATATGTAAGTGCAAAGACCAAATTGTAACTGCGCACTTGTCTGTAAAAAGAGAAGCAGAGTCAACATCTCAACTATAATGATAACGGCACAGAGAGACGATATCATTGGAATCACTTTCAGAACCATTTTTCCAGTTAATGAATGATAAAAACAATGACAGCGAATCAGAATCCACCAGACTTTAAAGACGGGCAGGCACCTGTGTAAACATTTTTTTTCGAATACAGTGGAAAACCCCGTTACAGTCTATTTTAAAAGGCTTTTGTATTTTTAATTGTGGTGATAAATATTGTAGATCACATTAGCATGCAAATGAGCCTCTAAAAAAGTAAGTGTGTGTGTGTGTGTGTTTTAAAGAACTGTGGGAGCGAGTGTTTGCTTCCTGTGTTTCCAGGACTCTTCGGAGCTGCTCGGATAGGAATGTGCCTCTGAGAACGACTCGGACTCTTTTTCTCATCGGAGTCTGTTTCTACCTGTTAAATCTCTTTCTCCCAAGCCTTTGCGAGCGGGATCCTTCGGCTACCCAGCATTCCTTTCTCTGTGACTCACTCAGCTCTCAGCTCTTTTGAGCTAAAGGTCATCAGCCGAGAACAAACCTCGGCAACATTCCTGTCTATCTACACTGGGAGGGCACAGGAATCGATATCCCGACCTGCAACGGCAAACACACGGTTGTTGACAAACCCCTTGTGATTCATCCTTTGGTAAATAGCTGTGTGGCGGCAGTCAAGTTTGGACAAATATGAGGGCCGGGACCAGCTTGTGGAGTTATGAGGACGGTTCCGTGTGTGTCCTCCTCCCCAACAGAAATTACTCACTGGAGTTTGAGTGACTTGAGAACTCCACTGGAGTCAGTTCCCATGCTGGAGAAAGATTTGTGGTGGGTGGGATACGTACATACTGGAGAAATGCATTGGAATTAATGGGAGTTTCGAGTATCGGGAGTATTCTTTTTTTAAAGTTTTTATCTATTTATGACAATTATTAGTGGCGTTTCTCATACTTGGGGTTAGAAATGACAAGAAACCCTGCATAACTCGTCCTGCAACCTACAGATATGAATGATATCTCACAGTCATAAAGGGCAACTTGTGTTATTTTTTTTTTATTTCATTTTATTTCACAAATGAAACACCAGTGACGAATTCTCAGAATTGTTTCCCCCATGAAATTAGAAAATTAGATAAGAAAAAATCTAATCTAAATCTTCTACATGTTTATTAAACAATTTAATACCAATAATGTGTTAAAGTGAACCATATGTAAAAAGTGCTAAATTATTAACATTATTAAATCAAATATTGTTTCAGGAAGGTGGGGAAATGACAATGCGCACATTCAAACAGACTCTTCTTACTCTGAACTTTGACCATTATTACAATTATATGTTTACATTACAACTATGTTTTCAAAATGCTATTATAATAATAATATATTTTTAACACTTATAACAGCAATGACAAAAATAAAAGGACAAGCACCCTTGCACTAATGCTTAACCCTGGAAACCTAATTAAAATAATAAAATATATAATAATAAAAAAAAAGAAGTAATAAAATAAAAGACATATTCATGGGCCAGTGAGCAACTAAGTGTTTATTTGTTGAAAATAACATCTATTATCAAGCAACGACACAAATATTGCGAAGTGTTTTAGAATTTCAAACACGTCAGAAATGTTCTAGAGGTTTCATAATGCAACTGAAAAAAAAAACACAACTAGAGTTTACAAACACAAACAGTTTCCCTTTGCACATCTGTCGTAAGACCTCCTACATACCAAGCCTTCCCATCAGCCCCTCCTAGCAGGTTTCCCGTAAAGCCTCGCATCACTTCCTCATTCCTCGGCCTATGATAAGTCAGATATGGACAAGTGAACACTTGCACCTCTTTCCTCAGCTCAGTCTCACGTCTCCCTCCCACAACATGGCTTCTTTATACAATTTATACACTAATTACTTTAATGCAAAAGGATTCAATTGCGCCACTTTCCATTTTTACAAAAGAAAGGATTAATAGCAGCTCTGACACATTAGCAGTTCTACTGTTGTGGGTACGTGATACAAATGTTTCAAGGAAATGTGGCTCTTTGTTTTTGTGTTAAACATTGCGCGCTGATCCGTGAATATACTGCAGTTAGATAGATAGATAGATAGATAGATAGATAGATAGATAGATAGATAGATAGATAGATAGCTCCAATATACTTTATTGTCAACATTGAAAAATCTGATTTTACAGTGTATATAATGTACAGTGAATATAGTTTGGTATCCAAATAGTGTTCTGAGTCCATGTAGGCCATGCGGGTTTGTGGTTAACAAAGTGCTTATGTAAACACTCAGGTCTGAGGCACGTGATGAGATGTCATGAACTCTCTGGCACTGAAACCTTTGTAACAAAGATGCTCTCAAGAGGCCATAATGAGGCCGTACTTCCCTTACTGGCATTATGAGGCAAAGGGCACTGGGGTACAATTTATACTTCCTGTCGCATTGTATTACAACAACACTACTAGAATATCTGAATCTGCACGAGGAGGATGTGTGGTACTGAATCTTGGTCACTCTTTAACCAGGACATCATAATATCTTTAGGGCCCAGGGTGATAAAAACAATAGAACAGTGTCAAAAGGCAGGGGCTGTGATCATGCAGTTGCAATAAATGGCATGATAAAATCGCATCCTTAAAAAAAAAAAAAGTTTGATGTTGGCAACTCTGACAGGCCGCTTCCACAGTCCAGGACTTTAGACTTCACAGATCTTGGAGGAGACATGACTAAACCACACACTATTAAGCCATCAGATCAGCGTGTTCTTTTTGTGTGATGGGTGGGTGTGTTTCCACATGGCGCATGAAGGATTTATACTCTTGCTCAAACTTACATCTGATGAACATTACACCATAAGCTACAACAGAAATCGCTCTGCCGAGAATCATTTTTGTCAACACACTTAGAACACTGTTGACTGTAATGTGTGAGGTAACTTTACTCTTCTGACCTACCTCTGAAGCAACACAATGGGATTTTTACACTGGAATGCCCAAGGGGCAATGTATTCATGCACCACACACACATATAAATGTATGTAGCCTATGTACCGTATATATGTATATGTGTGTGTGCATGTGTGGTTCAGGTATACCCTACGTTATGAGGACAAAATTGCCCCACAAAGATAGCAATATCTGAAATCCCCTTTTCTGGTATTTGAATATACAGTTTGTTCAGTACCAAAATCATTATGGCCCCATTAAACATGGAAACTTGTGTGTGCGTGCGTGCACGCGCGTGCGTGTGTGTGTGCGAGTGTGTCAGAAATTCAGAGTAGGGCCTACGCTACTTTCCCGTCAACAGACAAATATGCTTTTTGCCCCTCATACTGGTTTATTTACTGCATCTTCCTGCAGGGTGAGGGTCAAACTGCATGTTAACATTTTTGTGAGGGGGAAAAATCTGAGAGGTAAGATAGCCTATAGTTTATACACTGCGTCCGAAATCGAATGATTCCTAGCCTATGCGAAAAACAGTACAATAGTATGTCCGAATACATCGTCCGAAATTGCATACTCTCTTGAGTAGGCTAGTTACTTATTTTGAATAAGTAGCCTAATTACTTCACGACCGCTAAAAAAGTATGTTCTATATATTGTGAGTGTGTGTAGGCTAGTATGAATTTGAAGTAGGTCACCCGAGCACTTTTTGCCTACTCTTTTATGAATACTTTGAATTCAGAAACACTTCTTTTGTCACTACTGATTTTTAGTAAATAGGGAAGTATTCGATTTCGGATGCATCCATTGTATTCGAAAAAAGTAGGTGAAAAGTCCCTGTATGAACTACTTCTTCTGACAAGATTCTGAAGTGAGCTTTCGATGGACATTTTACTATGGAGAGGATTTGTCAATGGCAGTGAAGCGAAGTAACTCACGTGACAGTGACAACATAGGGAATGTCCGAATTGCAATCCATATTCATACTAGAACATACTTTTTTTAACGGTCACAAATTAAGTTCAAATTCAAATGTTGTACCTCAGACATTATGCACAAAAAAACATTAGTCTAAAAAAGAAGAGATGTCATGTGCCAGGTTATAGCAAAAAATGCTAATTTCCACCCGCTGTACCTGGACGGGTTGATTTTATACTTACAAAATTCATAAAATATATACAGAATAGTACATGGAAGACACAGCGATAGTCCATTTGCTTTGCATTTAATCACATATCTGCTTAGTAGAGACAACTGATATATATTAAAGAGATCTCAGTTGTGTTTTAGCTTCCGATGGGCTGCAACGAGTCCAGTTTTCTGCTCTAGTGAAGTCCATTCACACATGTATGATCACTTTAAATATAGAACATCTCAGAAGAGGAGGTGAAGTGTGCTTGGGTTTTTCCTCAGTTCCTCTACTCTTCCAGTCAGTGTTTTGCCGTTGTGACCTACTTCCCCTCTTCCATGACCCACTTCCTGCACTTCCACTCCGACCAACCGCTTGCTTCCGCCGCCGGTGCCAGTCTCACCAGGCCTCTTGTATAACGAGCTGAGACACACACACACACACACACAACACACACACACACACACACACACACACACACACACACACACACACACACACACACACACACACACACACACACACACACACACACACACACACACACACACACACACACACACACACACACTTTGAGCCGGATAGAGTCAGAGACTAGCTGTCTCTCTTCAGTCTGTGGGTGGCAGAGACAGAGACTGCATGTCCTTGGCAGGGATCTATTGTGTTCACACTCCTTATGGAAGGCGATATCAATGTGTCAGGCCTTGGGGTGGAACAACATGGTTGGCCTACTCATTGAGGAGAAAGAATCTGCTTTAGTTCAGATCTTTTCATTGAGCTGATGAAATGCACAATGAAGGTGTTTAGTGATTCCAGGCTTGTTATAGCTTGACTTTATAGTTTGTACCAGTTCTGAATGAATTGCAAAGACTGGATGAAAGAAAACACCAAGATTAGTTTGCGTTTATTATATGGACTGTAAATGCCCAGAAGTAATATCATAATATCTTTAAGAGTTGTTACATTAAAATTTATCCATATTTGTTTACATTTTATCGGTAGTGTTGCAAGTATCCTGTTAAAAACACATGTGGCTATTGTTGACTAACACTTTAAAAAAAATTAACTCTGAAAAACATTTTTAAAAACAATTAATTAATATTAATTAAATCTATATAGATATAAATAATGAAAAAAACTTGCTAAAACTTAAGTTAATAAAAATAACTGAAAAAAATATAATAATAAAAGCTAATTCAAAGTATTAATAAATACTATAAAAGTAGATAAAGTCTCAGATACGTCAAGATACTCAAAGTTTGAAAAAAAAATAAGTTGTAAATGTAGTCAAACATTTCTCAACAAATGTCCATTGGCAAACAGAACATTAATACGATCTAAGTAAAATGGCTAGTTTTTTATTTAACATCAGTTCTCGATAAGCTTTTCTCTGAATCTGGGCAGAGTTTAGTCAAATGTATCTTTCATAGGCCAGATTATTGCATATGATACCCAATGTATGAGTCACTCACAACTTTTTATCTTTATAGGACGGTGTGCTGTATTTATAGCTCAATAATCTCACTTATGTTCACAATTGTTTCATTTGCATCTTATTCAATTTCTTTATATCTCAGTTAAGTCTCCTGACTTATGAAAGAGCAACATCAGAGCAATATCCTTCTCCTCTGGGTGGGCTTTAAGTGCTTATGTGGAGTTTTTCCTGATAATTTCCCTTCGGAGAAGAGTGACACACTGTACATGCTGCTGAAGCAGGATATTGTCTTTCAAGTCTTCCTGTCTCAGTCTGCTGACCAATGAGACAGAACACACTGCATGCACTTGATAACCCGACTCTGGGAGTGTGTGGCGCTGAGGAACACACACACACACACACACACACACACACACACACACACACACACACACACACACACACCCCTTTGAGCTCACTTGACGAAAAAACACAAACACAGGGGAATTCGAAGGAAAATAAAGCAGCATTCCACAGATGCCATGGCTTCCTGAAGGACGCAGGCAGCGTGACCTTTCATCCGTTTGTTGTGTGTGTGTGTGTGTGTGTGTGTGTGTCACGAGTCTGAATGAACTCAAAGGAAGCACTTTATTGAGGGGGCAACTTTTCACCAGGGAGGGTCTAAAACACAAACACAGGAGCGGAGTGAGCATTTAACACTCATTTCCCCATCCATTATGGACACAAACATAATACTTATCAGCATTTTAAGACATTGTAAATTAAAACACCACACACACAACACACACTTATCAGCGCTTTAAGACATTGTAAATGAACACACAACCCCACTGAACTCAGTGTGATACTGTTACTGTATGGATGTGAGGAAGTTCTTCTCTTTTAAGGGCCCTTGTAGAACAACAATAGCAAAAGCTATTTGAGTGCACAGGTTCTAGTAATACAGTTCACAGGAAGCCTCATTTCCAACTTTCCACTGAGGATGTTTGCATAATTGCTTTGTCCTGGGCATATTTACTTTTTTTTCTGCACGCATCTGCAGCTGTTGTTATTTTTAACCTGTTTTATTATTAATCATTCTAATAATAGAAACGTTAACATTGCATGCGACTCCTGATCTAATTATAAATTAATATAGTACAGTATTAGTATATCATCAATGCATGACATACATGTTTTAATGCACACACATGATTTAACTATTATGTTTTGACTGAAAAATAAAAAATACTTAAAGTATCAAACTTTTTTTGTAATAAGGAGATCAAAAATGGCAACACTTTACAATAAGGTTCCATTTATTAATATAAATTAATTTCATGTTAAAATTATATGTTGTAACATTTACTATTCGTTATCAAAATCACGTTTTCATCTTTTATTATTATTTAATGGATCTGAGCTAATATGAACTAACTCTATTTTTAGTAAATAACTTTAACAAAGAATAATATATACTATTTTTGTGGTTTAACAGAGTGATTAAGCTTTAGTCATTTTAGTTTTTCAACATAGTAAAATAATAAAAAGGGGAAAAATTTGGTGTTCTTATAAAATTGGGATTTTTACATATGCTTAACATAAAGCATAAAGAAAGTAATTGTTGAAAAAACATCTAATAATAATAAAACAGCAATTATAGGCTTTAGTAGAGGAACTTGTTGCAAGTATCTGAGTCAGACCTGAGCAGAGCACCGTGATTTATACGTGACTGCTGCCATCTAGTGTTCAGAGGGGGGGACTGCGAAATTACATTTTCATCAATACTTTGTAATGCATAATGCTTAACTTATTGTTAATCACATAGTTAATTAATCACATTTATTACAATTATTTTATTTATTACAATTATATTAATTGTGAAGTATGAAAGTACATCATGACAGTAGGCTATTTGTTTTCCTGATAAATAGAATTAAAATAGGATCCAATGAGAATCTATGAGGACAAACATTTGGAATAATAGGAATTACAAACAAACATCAGGAGGTGCGATACAAAGTGGAACTTTGGTAGCAGGAGATTATGAAACCTTTGAAATGCAGACACAAGACCCTTATTTTTCCCCTATTATTTTCTGTATTGCACTATTGTCCACTTTATGTTCTATAATATTGTATTTTTTGTACATTATAAGGCGTGTACATTTTACAAACATCATTACAAGCAAACATTTGAGAATATAGGCGTTGTAGAGATCAAAATATTTAACTAAAATACGCGTCTCCATCTAATAAAACTCGAAACCCATTGGTCCGCTCCAATGCACCTGTCCTTCCTTTCAGCCAATCACAGCGCGACCTCACGCACCTCCAAGATGGCGACGTCCATCCAGAACCGCTGTAGGCACATTCTGTGTTGGCAAAATACTCACGATAACTAATCAAAACAAAGTCAGGCACACGCGGCAATATAACTAATCATATCGTTTTCGCCTTTGGATATCTGCACATGTCAGTTGACGGCGTGGTGTTCGGTTTTATGGCTGTTTCAGAGTGAAATTGGGCATCCTCTCGCCATGGCCACCGACAACAGGATTCATTTCTGGAGGAGAAACCAAAAGGTTCCCGGGAGGTGAATTTGGTCATTTATTTCTTTTTATAAAGTAGCTTTAAAGTGTGGTATTTAATTGGCAGAAGTCATTTTATATTAATATATCGGCTCTGACCAGGGCTTTGTTTACTGGACTCTATGGATGTGTGTCAAACCCTAGTGAGCTGTCTATTTTGACAGCATGCTTGGCATCCTAGACGTATGTTGCGTTTTTGGTCATCAAAAATGTTGTAAATATCTAAATTACTTATTTAGAGTATTATAGATTATTTGGACATGTTATGAAGCCACTTATCGTAGCGAAGTTAATGTTGGTTAATGTCAACCATAACAAAAGTTCGCCATGGTAAACATTTGCCACCAAAATACCTTATTGTTACAACTTTGAAACTATGGTAACTTTGTTTTAGTCTCCATTGTCATCAAAAACAAAAAGCTTGCACGATATGATGTCCAAATAATTAGTTTGTCATGTTAATAATAATAATAATAATAATTACTAAATGTACAACATATGCTATCAATAATAATTACTAAATGTACAATGCTATCAATGTACTATACAATTATTGCAATTGTAATTTATGTAAGGGAAACACAACTTCCTGCCAAGTGTTGGTTGTTTTCTGTACACTATTTAATTAAAAGCTCTTAAAGCTGGCATGTAGGCTTGGGCTCTTTGTCTTTGCTGGGGCTTTTGTTTAGTCTGACTCTGGACAGAGTTTGCTGAGTGTGCTTCGTTGCAGGTTGTTTGGATTTTCATGGTCACAGACAGAATCAGTTCATTTGACTCTGCATGAATGTGAGCTTTTGATGACTTAGCCTAACAGTTTCCTGTAGATCAGATTTTATATTGGGCCATTGCATAATCTTGCTAAAGAGTAACTAAAGAGGAACTCTCATGCAGAAGATTCACTGCTGTTAGTTGCTTCATCTGTGGTCACAGAAGTCCGTTGTATATACTTGGTAATATATACATATGGAATTGATTTTCTGCAGCATTTTTTTGCCTTTATGGGAGTATATTTATTTCTAGCCATGCTGAAATAAAGTTTTTGTCCAATAGCTTAATTTCAGTCATGAAAACATATTTAAATATTTATATTCAAATATGTTTATTTCTCAGGCAACGTTGACCACGGGATACAGATTCTTTAGTCTCTTGTAGGAGGCACAAGAAATAATTTTTCATCCAGTACTGTTGTCAATATAGTTGAGTCTGTTTGGAGTATGTGGGTCACATGACTTGGTTCAAATTTTCTTTGCTCGTTTTGTCAGTTTGAACTAAAGCCAACATGTCCGTCCATAGTGCGGAACATTCTGTCTTTGTATAAAGTAGGCATATATTAATCTTACTTTTTTCCTGAAAAAAAACAAATAATAATACAATATTGTAGAACAATATTACATACCCGGGAGATACAACTCATAAAATCCAAACTATATAAAATATTTCAAAAATTCCTTTGGATATGTTTTACGTCCAGATAATATTAAGTCCAGATGATATTAAAATGACATGAAATTATTTTTTGATGATCATTTTCCACTCTTGCCTGTTTTAGGGTTTAGACAGCATGAGTTGTCTTCATTGAAATATACAGATAATTTGCTATTATCTCAATATTATGTCGGTATCTGGAAGTTATTGTCAGAAGGTTTTGATTAGGTTGTTAACTTGACATTGACTTTTAGTCCTAAATCTTGTTCTTGTCCAGATTCCTGAGCACACACTCTTACAGAATTGAAGGGGGACACAATTTTGATTAAATATTATTACAAGGTCACATGAATTAAAATAAATTATGTGCATGGAGTGGACAAATAATTTATAATAAATACTGCAATATTACAAAAAATAGAATAGAATGGTCCATTTTGATTTCACGGTGACTTTAAATGGCAAAAAAACAACAACAACATATTTTAGGATAAAACATTTTTTTTCCCGGGGGCATGATAATAACTGATATTTGAATAATTTGTATTATTTTTGTTTTAGAAAGGAGAGAATTCTTGCACTACTGTTCAAAAGTTTGGGGTTTTGTTTTTGAAAAAGATGATCTTTTTTTTTACATGATCCTTCAGAAATCATTCTAATATGCTGATTTGTTGCTCAAGAAACATTTCTTATTTTTATCAATGTTAGAAACAGTTGTGCTGCTTAATATTTTTGTCAAACCCTTGATAAATTTTGTTCCAGGATTTTTTGATGAATAGAAAGTTCAAAAGAACAGTGTTTATTTGAAACAAAATATTTTGTAACATTGTAATTGTCTTTACTGTCATTTTTGATCAATTGAATGTGTCCCGACTCCTTGTTGAATAAAAGTACCAATTTCTTGAAAACAAAATCATACTGAGCCCAAACTTTTGAAATGGCGCATATGAAGTTATATGAATGAAGTTATTCATATGGTAATGGTAGTGATGGTCTCTCAATCAGTATGCACTACAGTATATATTTTTTTTATTTAAAAAAGCTCCAGTCCTTAACTTTTTGGGGTTAAAAATTATCCCAAATAAATTTGAGCAAGTACATAACCAGCCAGTGTTCAAAACTATCTGCTTGCCTTAGCTCGATTCAAAAATATTATTGTAATAATATTTTTAATTCCAGTGGTACTGCTGCATTTCTGCGGGAAATTCGAGCGTGTCTTTGTGTCATTACGTCACATCTGTACTCATAAAGAAGGTGTCTCGGCTAGTATAAGCTATATTGCGTGTGAGGATGTTGGTGGAGATTTAGCCTAGGACCTTTTCTCACAGCACTTGATATAATGAAACATATCAATTTGATGATGGATCTAGAAAGGTTCAAATGACAATCACTAGTGACAACTGGAGATTCACTTGTAGTAAAATGCAAAAGACTTCGGACTTCGGAGTGGCTACAGAAAAAAAAAAAGAGATTGCAACCGGGGCCATGCAAAAACAAGGATAAATATCGAAAGGCATTAAATTTAGTCACGCAATGCTGATTTTGTTAACATTAACATTTTGAGAACAAAGTATAATTTGCACGGTTTGATGCGATAAGCGATCGTTAGATTTAATCTGTGTGATTTACTGCAATGCTATTTCCCCTTAGTTGGTCAGAACAAAAGTGGATGTAACTTACTTGTTCAGATGACATTTTCCAGTGAAAATTATTATGTTGGTCATACTTCCAAAAAGTAGAATCTGTGATTCTGAATGCCAGTATCCACACCGGCGCGGTGACTGACAGCCGCACGTTCTCCTCAAAACATTGGATTCATCCGCGCTGTGCCGTGCCGAGGCACAACCCACGTAAAGTTGATAATTCCGCGAATAACTGCAATTGCAGATTTCGAACAGAGATGGCGACAAAGAGGAAAAACTACGGACTGCAGCTTTAAGTAAAGTACAATTCCTAAACTTTAATTAACTGAGAATTGTTGAGCTGTTTTTCGAAACTGTTCTCATAAAATTGGTAGCCTATGTAAAAGTTTTACTTAAAGTGGGGTATGTGATTTGGAAAACGACCGGCAGATTTTGAAAATACACAACTCAAATGGTCCTACCTTCTTTCCTCCAACGCTGTCTCTGATTCGCGTGAGGGGGGTGGTACAACCGTTTGATTGACGAACTTACTGTCCAATGATTCTAGGATGTCTTGGAAATGATTGGCTGGAGTTTTTCCGAGTCCTGCCTGTTCCACAGATGATTAAATTGTTTAATTTTCATTTCAGTGCTTCTAACTCAGTGGCTGTAAGTGGGTTAGGAATAGGATTTCAAGTGATTTTGAAAAAATGGACAAAAAAGAGAATCACATACCCCACCTTTAAGTGTTCATGACCTCATAATTTCAGAAAGTTTAAATTGCTGTATTATGAGCAGATCATAATGAAGATGATGTTAAAAACAGATGGAATTCCCCTCTGTGATGGGAAAGATGAAGCTGCTGTTATTGGTTGGGCGTGGTTGTTATCCAGACGGTTTGAGTTGCTTGTTCAGGTGAATCTGCAGCAGGGAGGACTCGCAATGGGTGTGTTTCTGCTGTAACATGAGTGGACGAGAGGTGTGGCCACTTTCCTCACCATTTATCTCATTCAACAGAAGGGACAGAGCATGCAAAACTGATACTAGATGCCTCCAGACAACCTTGGTGATGGTGTCTTCTCGGTCAAATAACATGAGCCACAGTTGTATAGAGGCTAGGGTTGTTACGGTACCAAGATTTCTGCAGTCTGTACCAGTAAAAGTGTGCAGTTCTTTGTACCAATTTCAGTACTAGAGCAAAAACTGTTGAATTAAAGGTACACTATGTAACTTTTGTGGTTAATAAACTATACTGCATACTTGTGGAAGGACATATTAGCCGGAGCTACTTCTCTCTGTTTATGTGTATGGCGAGTCACGCAGGTACAGGGCTATTCCTCAGCCGTCCCGCTCAGTAGGGCTCGCCGGTATATCGAGTTTGTATGGTATAACGATATATTTTTTTCTAAACGATATAGAATGAGGCAATAATGTTTATATATCGATATACATTAGTTTGATAAGAGTGCGTCTGAAAAATATCGGTGGACGCAGAGTGAGCTGCTGCATGCATAATTAAATTTTGTCCTGAACATGAGAAATGTTTTATATTAAGGAACTTTAAAGCAACTTGTGAGATATAGTTAACACGTAGTTTAATGCGGCTTGCCCCGTCAGATGCTCTGACTGATATTTGCACTGTTGAATGCGTTTGAGATGTGGTGTTTTTTCTTATGCATAACTTACATATAACAGAGGGTTGTTCCATAAAACAAGATTAGAGTATAAGCCAGGCTTATTTCGGTTAGTCAGGCTTATTTTTGGTAGATTCGGTTTCATAAATCAAACTTAAAAAAGTTCAAACTCAGTTACCCTGGCAACTTATGCTGGGAAACTAGCCTGGTCCAGGGCAGGCTAACTGTCAGGCTAAGCCTCCGTTGTTACACAGATCCTCAACACTGACCGACAAGAACACAATGATATTACCACTGACACTCTCTAATACCATTATTGGACTTTATTAACCACTATTAGTCCAAAAATAAATACACAGTATACAGAAAATCAACTTAAATAAGGCTACAATATAGACAATATAGACACATATATAAGGCGTTTTAAAGTTGTTCGTTTAGGACATGTCATTTTTGTAATAAAGACATTTTAATTAAGGAGTGCCTCGGTTATCAGAGAATTCTTTCTCTACACTGAGATATATATATATATATATATATGTACTTTATTATGTCTTTCAATTCAAACACATTTAACACAATTATACAAATGGACAGTTCCTTTAAAGACATCATATTTCCCCCAATATAAGTCCTTATTTTTCCTTCTACTTTTTTTTCTTTTGTGATAATACCCACCAACACATACATATAAATAAAACAATAAATAAATAAAAATATAACATTCACATATCAAAATCTTATAATGACACATAATTCCTAATAGTTATTGAAGTAATATTATTCAAATATCAAATATTCAATATTAAATAAGTAAATAAATAAAATAACAAATAACTAGAAATAAAAGGGAAGGTTACATAAAAATGTAGTTAATGTAGGCTAATATATATTCCTTTATTTTATAGAATATTCTTTGATTTTAGAGTTGCACATATCTTTTCAAAATGTATACATTTGTTTCTAATTTAATGTTCTCCTCTCCAAAATGTACTTTAGAAACCAAATCTAACCACTCATTTAAAACTGGGGATTCTTGCTTTCTCAAAAAAAAAAAAAAATATTGCATTAAAAGCTGTAATTCTCAGCATTCTAAATAAGTATACATCATCTTTATTACGTAGCATAGATCCTATACCCAAAACAATATTTTGTATCTTTATATATTTAGTTTCTTAAAAAAAATCTTCCCTGATTTAGGCTACTTCTGTTCAATTTCTTTTTTTATTAGAAGTATAACCTAATATGAGTGTAATGAGCTAGAAGTTCACTGCAACTTATCCAACTTCCTAAAGATTAATTATTATAATTAGAAGATAATCCTTGTGTTATAAAATATCGCATATTAATTTTTCAAGCAAAATGTATATTTTAGTCAGAATTATTGCAGACCTATTTGGCGCGCATGCGCGCAGCAGCGCTCATTCAATATGAAGATTAGCATTTGCACGACTTTCTAACATTTACAGATGGAGAATATAACTGTATAATGTAAGTTTTGCACTGAGGGGGGAAAAAACATGTCACAAACACATAAAACAGCACAAAATATACGCTGTTTGATGGTGGATCGATTTGATCCACGATCGACCTCTAGGGCTGCTTCAGAAACGCGTGCACACGCAATTATCTAGACTAGATAAACCTGGTTCAAGTTAGTGAGATTGCGTGAACTTGAATTACCTTTTATGAAACCGCCTTAAGCCCCAACTGATTTGTAATTCAAGTCGGGTTTTGGAGCTTAATAATCCCCGCTTTTCTAAGCTTCTTTTATGAAACAATCCCCAGGTGTATTCTCTATCTGTAATTGTTAGAAAGTCTTGCAAATATTTTCATTTTGTTGTGTTTCATTTTTTTTCATAGTCTTCAATATAATCATTGTTTGTGGCAACATTAAACAGGATGTGAAAATAACCTTATGTAAAAAACACATTGGGAATCTAAATACTTTTTAAATAATACCATTTTGTAAGTGAAAAAAGTAAAATATACCGACTTCGAGATATATACCATATATCGCCATTTAGCCAAATAAAACAGAGATATGATTTTTTTTTTTGTCCATATCGCTCAGCCCTACCGTTTGGTCTAAGATAGTCTAAATATGAACACTTATTCTAGGTATACCCTAGGGATTCAGGAAAAAAGCTCAGTTTGAAGAAGGATTCATGAGGAACTGTATTCACTCACATACATTTTGAACAAAAAAAGTTACATACTAACTGTACCTTTAAGTACATACAAATAAATTTGTCCTGTTTCGTTGGTTATCACTGTCAGTCATCGCAGTTTCCGATTCAATCATGCATTTAAACATGGTTGTCAGTCAATCCAGAAACTTGTACTTAGCAGCATGAAAAACTAAACTTGTATTCATATTTCAGATTGTGAATGGGTAATAAACCAAAAGCAAGATATAAGGCTAAGCCTGTCCATCTCTAAAGAGCAAGCTCACTGCATTTTGCACTCTCCTAAAAACTCCTGTTGTAATAAATATGTCTTAACTTACAATGAATCTCTTATTTTCATTGTTTACACAGTATACGGCTAAAGTTGAACAAAGCACAACCTCATTAGGTTTCAGCGGTGTTAAACAGATTCTGACTAACATACTGAGCTCACTAGCATATCTGATAGGCTATTGTGTTCATGCGCTCAACAGATATGATTGTGATTGACTGCAATGCTCAACGCTTTATCAAACACTCTGTAACTAGAAACGTCTATCAGCGGGCACCGAATATCCCCGATACTTGGTGCTACCGGTACAGCACAGCAGTTCTGTCACAGAAAGACACAGAATCTGTCTTCTGGTTCTGTCCGTTGATCGCTGAATTATGGACTTGTTTAATTCACTTTAGTGAAATTCCCTTTAAGGGAAATTAATAATTGCATTGATAGCTCTCCTACTATGTTAGCCTTTGTATGTAGATTATAGTGTGGAAAAATTATGTGTGTGTGACTGTGTGTGATAGCAGAAGGAACACCACGAGTCTAAGATAACGCTGCCCTCCGGCAAGCTGCTCGTTTATTCAAACACACTCCTTGCTCACAGCCTAATATTTAATGCAAATGCAAGCGGCTTGCTTACATATCTAAAAGTAATTTACCTTTTATTTTGTACTCTCATAAAAATGGATGAGCCATATTTCAGCTGCATTGTGTTTTTGCCAATTATTCTGTGGTCCCATTTGCACATAATGCATTTAGTATTGTGTTGATTTCAACAAAAAAGGGCCTTGTAGCAACCATACCGTTAATTTTCCTTTCAACAATATGACCACACCTATGGCCCTGTGTTGCCCGTAAAAATTCTGCTTAGCACTGCAGTCTTTAGACTTATCTCACCATTGTGCAGGATATTGCTCAGTAACTCACGGTAGCCTCTAATATTGTAGAGATTCATATTTATATGTTGTTGTAATGTGGAGGGCCCAGTAGTGTGCTTGACTTGTAATTTGAGAAGTATTTTTTGCTGTCACCAAGGACTAGTAGGTCTATCCTCTTGCTCAGGAATTGTTTTAAACTACCTTTACTTCTCCAGATTTTGATTTTCACTGTGTGTTTCTGACTAGGGCTGGATGTATTGAATATTCAGAGTCAGGGCTCCAGACTAACATTTGAGAGCAGTAGCACCAGTCCCACTAACAACAGTTGGTTGCGAAATTATCATAAAAGTTAATTTAATCATAAAATTACTATTGTTTTGCGTTAATAAGTGCAGTTACTAATAGGATTATATCTTTGTTAATTGGAAATTTGACAGTAATGCACTGAGCTTGAATTGATATGCAGATACGATTAACTTTTATTAACAACAGTAACATGAAAAAAACTAATTTTTATTGAGGAAAATGTAAATATTCTACTCTTACTAAATGTACCATTGTTGATATTATTCATACTGAACTGACCGACAGCTTCAGTGATTATAAAAGGAGCGTTCTTTAGTTGTTTAGGCCGTGTGTCCACCAAAGCGTTTTTAGTAGGGATGCACCGATACCGATACCAGTATCGGTATCGGGCCCGATACTGAGCTCATGTACTTGTACTCGTACTCGTAAAAATGCCCCGATACCAACAACCGATACCAGGCAGCATGTGTACAGTGTCAGAAATTATAATGGGGATAAAAAAAGAAGGCTGTATATGAAATAAATGTATCTTAACAGTGGAATATTAAACAGAATATATTAACGCGTCGTCTATATAACTGTGGTGCGCAAGCTGATAAGAGAAAAACAGGCAGAGGATTGAGCGCGCTATGACACAGACGCGCGAGCTGGTCGAGCGCATCCCTTTTTCTCAGACGTCAGTGGAAAGTTTGTAGTTCAGTCGGATGTCAATGGCAAATCAACTAAAACGAGGCATGTAGCTTATTAATAACGTTAACTGACGAGAGAGAGAGAGAGAGCGCGCACTTCTGATGAATGCTGTTGATTGCGGATCATTCACTCAGCACGTGTTATTTGGATTAAAACTAAATCGTATATGTAAGTAAAACATGAACTGTTACCTTACTTATGTTTAACGAGTGGTTACCTACATTATTACAGGAAATTTGCAGGTCAAGAATTTCCATGAACTTCAAACATCCACAGCGCGCGCCCCGAAAACCACCAGACAGCGCGCAAATACTGAATGGAAGTCTTTCACGCATTGCGCTTGTACGGAGGAATTCACACAAAACTATGTAAAAACACATTGGCGAGTATCCTAGTAAAAGTCTGTTATATATCTCAAGTGAACATAGACAGTAGTATAATTCAAATGGCGTCCGTGCGTTCGGCCTTAAAGGGGCGGCACTTAATAAATCTGCTGCTGTGTTTTAATGTTAATCAAACAAAGGACAAATAAATTACTCTCTGCTCTTGGCTAAATAGGCTACCTCTATCAACTTTACAAAAAGATTCATGTATATTTAATTTATGCAGTAATAAATATGCAGTGCATGAAATATATATTTGTTGAACTAATTAAGTTGAAATTTAATAAACAACTAATATGATTGATATTATTTTGGTTTCTCTACCAATACATTTAAAAATTACAAATGCATGAATTGAAAATTAATTGAAAATTAAAAATACAGGTATCGGTTACGGTATCGGTATCGGCGAGTACCAAAAATGAAAGTATCGGTATCGGACTCGGTCTGGAAAAAGTGGTATCGGTGCATCCCTAGTTTTTAGCCAGCTGAAAACGCTAGACGCTCTGCTGAAAACGACGAGCTGTGCTCGCTTGAGAGCGTTTTGGCAGCGGAGCGTTTTTTTCAGTTGAGACGATTCGTTGCTAGGATACAGAATATCCACAGCACAGTTTACTTGTAACTGATTTCGCAGATAATTTGTTTTATACTAAAAATGTATTTTTCATCCATTTTGTTCGGTTAGCTCTGCTGGTTGACGTCTTTGTACAGAAATAATGTTGTGACAGTTGGTCGGTGTGATATTAGTCCCGCCCCTCCTCCACTGTGATTGGACGGCTGGGTAAAAAGTGACAGTGATGAGCGCTGCGTTTTACTCAAAATTAAACATTTTTCTCTCGGCGACCAGTAAAAACGCCGCGCGCTCAACGCTTCAGCGTGAAAAAAACGCTCAGCGCCTCGTTGTGCTCATGGCGTTTAAAAAACGCGGCGCTCCCATTAAAAACAATTGGAAATATACGCCAGCTGCATGAAAAAACGCTTTGGTGGACACACGTCTGTAGGCCTAATTCAGTCACAATTTGAAGAAATGTTTTTGTTTTTCTTAAGACTTTGTGACTTTCTGTTTCCTTATTGCCAGCTATGAGATAAGATGGTTTATAAGATTAAACCTAACCCTAACTACCATTCAGAAGTAATATTGTGAAATATTATTGCAATTCAAAATAATTATTTTCTATGTAAAATTGAATATGTGGAGTATGTATTTCTCCAGTCTTCAGTTTTACATGATCTTTCAGAAATCATTTTAATAAGCCGATTTGCTGCTCAATAAACATTTCTTATTGTAATCAATGTTGAAAATAGTTGTGGTGCTTAATGTTTGTGTGGAACCATGAAATTACTTTTTGAGGAATATTTGATGAATAGAAAATGCAAAAAAATCTGAAAATGACCTTTCATGTAGTATGTAACATAAGTGAATGAAAACATCCTGCAAAGTTTTAAATCTGAAAGTGCATCCGTATATAAAGTTATTGTCCTTCAAAAGTAAGAGTCGACTTTGAGTCAATTAAATGAATCGTTTTTCAAATGAGTCATAAGCCGTTTCTTGTGACGTCAAGACGAAACATCAGTATATTGCCCGCCCAAATATTGCACGTGCAGTCGCAGACACCAGGGAAAACTTGAACCTCAAACACTGCAGCTGATTCCTGTACAGGACAGCATCATGTCGAGAAGACGCTGTGCTCTATAATGTGAAGGTAAAGCCAGTTATTTTTCACTCCCCAAGGATGAGCATGTGAAGAATCAGTGGTTAAAATTCATCTTTACCACGATATCACAGCAGTATAATCCTAAACTTTTGCTGTGTTCCCTGTATTTTACTGACGACTGCTTCTCAAATCTCAGAGTTCAATGCAGGATTCACAAACCTCTTGCTCTTGAAAGATGGTGTTCAAAATACTTATCACATTATTACGGTCTTATTGAAATACTTCTGCTGATCAGCTGTGGGCCACTATTACCTAAAACTGTCTATTAATGCAGATTATCTGTCGTTCTCACTACTTTGAGGAAATATTTGTTTTACCAACGTTTATGTTACATCAGATTATTCACTCTAGAGCTCGGCTAATGTACATTGCATGCATGCACTGTTACTGATACAGTTTTTACGTATTCACCGCAATATATTAGAAAAATACTTGGTAAATAAATTAGTATAAGTAAAAAACATGCACTTGTTAATGCTGATGGTGAGGAATTACAGTTGCAACATCTTCTAATGTACCTCAAACTGAGTAGTGTGTGTATCACTGAGAAACGTCCTGCTCAAGTCGTCCTTGCGATGGAGGTTCGGGTTGAATAACTAGTTCTTCCAGTGTTTCATCATCGGACTCGCGCTCGCATTAATATGGTCAAATCGACGTCATTGTTTGTTACTGTGTTTAGTTTAGTGTAGGAAGCGTTAGGACAAGCAGAGCTGACGCTGTTATGGCAATGGGCGTTTTTGTTCTCGACACGCTGTAGAGCCAATCACAACAGACTGAGCTGTCTGGCCAATCAGAGCAGAGTCGCTCGCGGAAAGGAGAGATTTAGAGAGATTGATTCATTTGACGAGTCGTTTGAGAATCATTGAAAATGTGATGATGTGCAAATGTATATTATGAGGAAATTAAACCATTTTTTTTACCTTTGATGCATGTAAACATGTTGTAGGAGACTCCGCAACAACATTAGGAAACTTTAAAATAGCATAATAGGGGCACTTTAATGTCTTTTTTAAAAAAAAAAAACCTTACTGATTCCAAACTTTTGAATTGTAGTATATTGAAGTCATGTGAAAACAATGTAGCATGCTACTATTTGAAATCTCTGCATAATGCATTCTTTTTCACTTGAAAATTAAAATATCATAATATGTATTCAATTTATATTGTGTGAAATGCAGTAAGCTAGAATTTCATTCTGAACATAGCAGTGTCATTGACCTAGTTTCACTATCCTTCCTTATCTTGTGACTCAGAAGAGGGCATTAAGTTTTCATTCTCTTTCATTACATGGAATGGTGGACCGGCCAGGATTTTCCTCAGAAGTTTGCTTTTTTTCGTTCCATGGAAGAAAGAATATCATATGGGTTTGGAACAACATGAGATTGTAAATACATTTTGAGATGTAGCTATATTAGATATTGTCATAAGGCTGAAACTATGCAGGATCACCCAGCCCTTTTTTCTGACTCTTTATAGCAAATGTCAGCTTTTCTTTCTCTCAGCTTACAGCCAGTATATGGAGCACAACACCCCCCTTTGGACCCACGGAGACACCGTCCGTAAGTGCTGCTAGCTGGCGACTGTCTGCGTGCAAATCAGCCATATCTTTTTCAGTTATTTGTGCCTTTACTCTCCTCATTTATGTTTTTTTTTTGCATTTCAGTTGTGGTCTGAATCCATCTAAACATGTAAATGCAAGATTTTGCAGCATTTCATTTTTGATTTTGTTGTTCATTTGTCATGCATTTCCCTTTCTTACTGTAAACAATCTATATATTATAGAGTGTGTGCAATATAGCCGCTTTAAAAAGCTATGTTTTGTTTTGCTATAGATTAAAAGACACTCCGAAGGCCAGCAGTGTGAACACCAAATCCAAAAAACCTGCAAGTTTCCACGAATTTGCCCGGAGCACCAATGATGCATGGGACCTTGATGATGAAGAGGATGACTGTATGTTCAGTCTCAAACAGTCCTCATCTTCCCCTGTCCAATCACGATCTACGCCTCAGACGCCCCGCCTCAAACTCTTCAAAACCCCAGAGGACACAGAGCCACTGCCCCGCCTACTAGACAGGCAGGAACCAATCAGCACAACCCCCGATCAAGATGGACTGGATGATGAAAGTGGGCCAGCCAATGGCAGGGTGGTAAAGTCCTGTAGCGACGCCCAGCTGAATGTTAATGCAGGTATGCTCTGGTAGCTGTTGTTTTTAAGCTACACCATTGTAAGAAGCTGTAAAATGCATGTTTTTTATACTGCTGGTACGGCTGTATGAATGACTTTTTGACTGTTCAGTCACAGACTGCTGTAGATGCTTTCAACTAAACAGTTTGAGGGCTATAAGTTGATAAGGGTTGGAAAAACAGGTAATATTTTGACCATGCCTAAACTTAAAGAAACTAGCTTTAGGGTGCTTTCACACCTGGATCGATTGGAGACGTTGTTCCGAAACAAAGGGGCGTTTCCCTTTTGGCCCGGTTCGTTTGGTCATATGTGAACACAACAATCGCACTCTGAATCAGAACAAAACAACCGAGCCGAGACCGCCTAGAAGAGGTGGTCTCGGCTCGATTCCATACGAACCCTGGAGCGGTTCGTTTGTAGTGAGAAAACAACCGACCCACGAATCGGAACAAATCAATATGTAGCCTGGCAACAGACGCCAATATCAGCGTATTTTGCTGATTTGTTGCGGGGGAGACGCGTGCGTATTAATGCGTAGGCTACTCTAGCACACACACGCAAGGTCTCTCGCGCTCTCCTTCTCTTTGTCGTGCGCGCGTGTAATTCCTAGCAGCTACTCTAGCACACACACGCATATGGTCTCTCGCTCTCTCTCTCTCCCCTCTCGGACGTCTGGTCACCCTATGTGTGTAGTGTCCAACATCCGGGAGATGTGTTCTTCCGACCAAATATCTAAGGCATTTCACCTCTTCGTAGCACCAAGTCAACCCGCGATTCATTTAGTGTTAGGCTACTCTTGTCATGGCGATGTCCCTCAATGAAATGTGCGACCTGCACGCATGAGGTAGTGACGTAATGGCGTAAGGAAAGCCCTGGAAGGGTGCGCGATTTGGAACGCTTTACAACAGTGTGGTGTGAACAGAGTGACATATTAAATTGATTCGGAACAAAGTATTCTGTTTCGGATCTGTTCCGGAACAAAACAAATCGATCCAGGTGTGAAAGCACCCTAAGTTTATTAACCTCATCATAATTGAAAAATAACCCAACTTGTTTTTTTTGCGCAAAGTATGGCAGTTAAATTTGTTTTGCTTCTGATTCATGAATGAGAAGAGTCAATAAAGTCAACAAAAGATGTTATTTTGTTTTTAATAAATTTGACCAAAATGCCTAAAAAAATAATAATCTGACTAAAATGAAAGACATGATGAAATATTGACAATTTAATGGCTCTATATACATATACATATAGGGGTGTGTGGTCCATATAAGCTGAGAATACTCTGCATACCCAAGCCATTTGTGGACTCACTGATTAGTATAAACACTATAAATTGCTAAAATTCCCTTGTTTGAGGTGTACCATACAGCTTACATGATAACATTTTGGTAATACGTATGTCAAATCTGCCAGTTTCGGGTAAGCAGATTCACACTAGCTTTGGTGCCTACTATGTATATATACCATGCTTAATATTTGTGTTTTTCTGTCCTGTTTAGCTCGCAATACCCTGCAGAAACAGCAATCACTTCCTGTGCGTCCCATCATTCCATTAGTTGCCCGCATTTCAGACCAAAATGCCTCAGGAGCTCCGCCTATGACGGTGAGAGAGAAGACTCGATTGGATAAATTCAAGCAGCTACTTGCCAGCCCCAACACAGACCTGGGTAAGCTTTAAAACAAACAATTAGTGAATTTTGCTAGCATTGTGGGTTGCTTGTTAACTCAATTTAATAGAAGATACTAAAGTCCATCCATCAGGACCATCTCAAAACAGAAAGCCACAAAACATGTGTTCGCACCTCGTTCCCCTGCCTGTTTTTCAGCCTCTAGCTGAATCTCTTTGCCAGGTGAGACAGTGTGGGATGGCAGAATGGATGAAACCCGTCCATGATGTTATCCTACTCTTCCTGAGTTCATGCTGAGAGGCCCTTCTGTTCTCCCCACGTTCTCCAACCAATCGTCTCTTCGAGTGCACCTGCGAGCTGGCGGAACAAAAACAAGTTTTGCGTGTGCCTTCACTCGTTTGTGCTGCTGATGCTATAATGATGCTATCAAAGAGAGTCACTCTTCTTTGCTTTATAGTTTCAGCCTCCGCAGGCTCTGAGCTTTCTGAGCGACAGGCTGAAATCACGGGGGAATGAGAACCATCAGTCATTGGAGGGAAAAAATAATGCTTATGCACGTCTTTCACAGCGTCTTATGAAAAATGTGCTTGTGATATAGTTGGAGGGGGTTCCCTGCACAGTATTCTGGGTTCATAATGGCTTCTGAGATCTTTCATCATTCTGCTATCATATGATGGTTGGCAGGTGTCCAATTCCATTAGTATTTTAGGAGCGCTTGAATATTGGATTCATGTTTGTTCTAACTCAAAAACGACCCAGGAGCGACTCACCAGATGTTGCTCAGCAAGTCTTTTAAGTTTTCATAGACGTTGTGAAAAGCAGTTTTACATTCGCTGATCACGATGACCGAGAAGGCTTGGTGGGAGTTCACAAAAACAATCCTCTAAAAGTAGTGTAGGCTTCAGTACCTGGACAGATCGATGGTATTTGGTGTAATGGCATCCACCTGCAATGTAATGTTGTCTTTATTATAATGACGTAATAAGGTATTGAGAATAGTTGAGTCGAAGAGCTCCACTCAATAAAAAAAACAAGGAGCCGACAGAGAGAATGGCTATGATTCATCTGGTTTTCATGACTACAATTATCTTTGCGCTCTATTGTAAGATTCGAAAGTACAAAACCATTTTTCTTTCTTTGATAGTGGTGCTTGCAAAGGCAAGGGTATACCAGTCACACTTTAGCATGTAACTTGTCCTGAATTGTTTATTGATACGTTGTGTGACATGTTAAGGAGATGTTTGTTTGTGTAAATGATTGGAATTTACTATAAAGCCTTGGGGCTATTTTGGCTTGGTGCCGGTAAGAAGCCATCTAGGAACCAGTATAACCTTGCAACCGCATAAAACATGTAGCATAGCAAGTTTTGCAAGCGTCTGAAGAAATTGTGACATCGATTATAAACTGGTTTTATTTACTGCATCTAGAGTATTTCTTCAGTAGCTGTTCATAGTAGTAGTTTGTTCATAGACAGAAGAGAAGCAACAGGAAATACACTGGCAAAATCTTTAAAAAAAAAGCAATTCACTTGAGAAGCAAAATTGATATAAACCTAATTTAATATATATTATTAAACGCATATATATTTTTAAATACTTGTTTAAATTAAGTTTATTTTATTTATCCACTGGCTAATAATGTCTTATAAATCTATTATAATTGGAGATTTGTACTTTGACGAGAAACAGCTGATGTGATATATATAAATAATGAAAACCTCTTTCAAGATATGTTCTTTGAACACTAATGTTAAAGGGTTAGTTCACAAAAAAATGAAAATTCTTTCATTAATTATTCCCCTTTTCAAACCCATAAGCCTTTCGTTCATCTTCAGAACATAAATGAAGATCTTTTTTATTAAATCTGAGAGCTTTCTGTCTATCCATTGACAGCCATGCAACTGACACCGACGCATCAAAAAAAAAAAAAAAAAAAAATCATAAAGAGATTGTAAAACTAATGTAAATGTGAAAACTAATCCATGTGAATTGAGCGGTGTAGTCCACATTTTCTGAAGAGACTTGATCGCTTTATATGATGAACAGAATTGGGGCTTGAATTTAGGCTTTTATCCACATAGAAACATTGATCAATGAACATAAACAGAAGCTCAACCGAATCTGCGTGACGCGTAAGAACAAACCTCTTGCAGAAGCTCAAACGTGCTGCGTAACACGAGAATTAAAGGATTAGTTCACTTTTAAAAAAAACTTTTGCTGATAATTTACTCGCCCCATGTCATCCACGATGTCCATGTCTTTCTTTCTTCAGTCGAAAAGAAATTAAGAAAACATTCTAGGATTTTTCTCCATATAATGTTCTTTACTGGTATCCAAACGGTTCAAGGTCCAAATGACAGTTTCAGTCCAGCTTCAAATGGCTTTTAACGACAACAGACGATGAATAAGGGTCTTATCTTGCAAAACGATCGGTCATTTCTAAAATAAATAAATAAAAAAGTAAGTTTTATGCCTTGCTCTGTTCTGTGATGCGCGGTCGTGACTCTCCTGTTCGAACTCGTTCATCAAAATGAACGAGTCTTTTTTCGAGTCATTTCATTCATTTTGTTTGTTGAATGAACGAAATGACTCGAAAAAAAGATTCGTTCATTTTGATGAACGAGTTCGAACAGGAGAGTCACGACCGAAAAATCCTAGAATGTTTTCATCAAAAACCTTAATTTCTGAAGAAAGAAAGACATGGACATCTTGGATGGCATGAGGGTGAGTGAATTATCAGCAAAAAATTTTTTTAAAGTGAACTAATCCTTTAACCTCATTGGTTCTCACACGTCAAGTGAATTCATATATATTAGTTTTAATTCACTAAATGAGAACTGAACTGAGCTGGACGATGATATAATTTTCTGCAGAACTGCTTTATAGATGAAATTAACTAATTTAATAATTGATGGAACTCTTTACAACAATGAAAACAAAAACTGATTCAACATATTTTCACTAGTTGCTTTACAGCCGAAATGAACTTTGCATCATTGAATCTTTTTCCTGTTATCACTGTAAAGCTGCTTTAAAACAATCTGTATTGAATAAAGCGCTATATAAATAAAGTTGACTTGACTTGACTTAAATGTGCTCTTCAAACGTCATGCCAACATCCCAAGCCATTGCTTGATCACCTGTGAATCGTGAACTTCCCAGCCATTTCTTTTAAAATCGATGTGCAGTTAAGTCTTATTGGAGTTGCCGTAGATCAAGGTGGCATGGCTGTGAAAACTGTGAATGTTTCACTAATTAAAAATAATTGTTTATTGATT
This sequence comes from Chrosomus eos, assembly GCA_036326025.1. Classification (NCBI taxonomy): domain Eukaryota; kingdom Metazoa; phylum Chordata; class Actinopteri; order Cypriniformes; family Leuciscidae; genus Chrosomus; species Chrosomus eos. The sequence continues at coordinate 31,585,929 of CM070836.1, read as the reverse complement.
ATGTTGATGGAACTGTAAGTTAAGTGTCACTGGACCTGTGAAGGCAGATTTAGAGTATGTCAAGCATGATTTTCTATCACAGAATATGAACAAATTCTTGATGCATGCTTTTAGATGTTGATGAAGGCTGTGTTCTATTGCTTGGTCCACTTAATCTGATGCCAACCCCGTCCTCCTTCCCCTGCATGTCTCTTACTCTTTACATTGCATTTCCGGGTCCAAACCGCAGTATGATTGTGTCATCAGCTTGAGTATTAGCATCAGTCGTTTACCCTGTAGCTACAAAACACCTCAGCTGTTTCATTGTGCTCTTGAATTATTTGTCATTTTGGATTAACTTACACTTTTTGTTCATACAGAGGAGTTACGGAAACATAGCTGGTCGGGGATCCCTCGTGAGGTCCGGCCAATCACCTGGAGACTTTTATCGGTAAGTATTTACTAGTATTTTTTCATTGCCATTGCACAAAAAAAACAGAGGTGAAAGGACAAGAAAAAATGTGGAAAAGAGGGCTGAAATATGTTGTGAGCCATATTTGAACTAATTTTGCTCACGTAATCAACACGACACCACTAACCCTAACCACTAGGCCACGACTCTGATGCCTTCCAATATATATATTTTTTGTATTATTATTATTATTAATTTTATTATTAATATATCCGACTCTATCTGTTTTCTTCCCAGGGAATTTTTTTTTTTGTTAAATATGTTTTAAACGTACATATCTGAAATGCAGTGAAATGCATATTCCATTCAATGGTAGCAAATGATAAATTACTGTTTATTTAATTACAACAAGTAAAAATCTTTATCTACTGTAAACCAGCATCACAAACTTTGTGGTTAAGTTGTGCATAGGGTGCGTAATATTTTTTTACGCTTTTCCGAGGGTATAAAACATCTGTGCCACTTTCAGTTTAATGTGCTATTGATTTGTTTTGCAATATTGGCCTTGCTGAGCACTTAATGTCAGCAGAAATGTGACTGTCATCATAGGAGGGCCAGAGTGGGCTGCTGTGTTATGGCTGTATGAGCGCAGATGTTTGGAGAATGCTTTACAAGCCTCATTTGCGTTTCTGGTGCAAACTTACACCGTCAATAACACACACCTCCGGGCTAAGCTGTATAAGCAAATCCCCACCCTGGCCCAGATCCTCCACGCTTTTGCTGCTTCATGCAATGTTTGCTGGGGGATTAGACTAAATAATTCCATATGTACAAAGATGCAGAGGTGGATGCGTGCTGAACAAATAGTAGGGTGCCAAATGGAAGCGTTTAGTCTCCGCTTTTCATATTCAAATTGTGTTTATAAAGAGCAACGCTTGCGTTTTTTATTTTTTAGGCCCATTTCACGTTTGTCAGTCAGAATCGCATTGAAAAGCCATTTTAAGATGATTTAGATTTTTTCCATGGAATTTTAATAGATGTTACTACAGTTTTGAAGGGCCAATGATGGGGCGATTCCAAACAAGCTGAGTTTGTGCACTTATTATTTGAAGCTACAGGCGTGAGCTGAATTGAGAGAGATTCTGAATGTGCGTTATCATTTGTGTTCAAGCACTCGGCAACTCTGTGTGTGCTCATTAAAACGACTTGAGAAACAATGGGAGGGGAAGACACTTTAAAAACATCATTTTCAGAAACATGATGGAGAGTCGTGACAAACGATCTAACTGACAGTTCCACGCCTCCACTTCTGCTCTACAAATAGCCTGCACTTGTTGTCTGCTCTTTAGGGACTCGTCTGTAGCTACCAAGTATATTCTAGCAAAATTGCATCCTGCCTGTGTGTTAGTTTAGTCACTACATGATTAGAAGTTTCTTCCTGAGTTCTGGATTTGTTTTTTTTTCTCGACTTTTTGAGGTCTGAGGTCTGCTTTCTGTATTCTCAAACGCGCTTCTTAGTTAGTAGTGTTTGCTAAGGCAAGCATCATTATTATTATTATTGCTCATACCTAGAGTTAGGGGTTTGTTCAAATCCCTAACCCAAAGTATTAAAATGAAGATATTACTCTATGCAATGTGAATTACAAAGTTTACTCTGTGGACAGTATAACGGGCAACGTTTCGCCCCCACAGACAATATAATGGGGTGAACACATAAAAAAACCCAAAGACTTACATAAATACTTTTATTCAGCAAGGATGCATTAAATTGAAAAAAAGTGACCCATTATTTTAAGATTAAAATAAATGCTGTTCTTTTGAATATTAAATACAAAGTATTATGAAAAAAATGTATCACAGTTTTTACAAAAATATTAAGCAGCACACCTGTTTACCGCATTGATATAATAAATAATTCTTGAGAACCAAATCAGCATATTGAAATTATTTCTGAAGCATCATGTGACACTAAAGACTGGAGAAATGATGCTGAAAATTCAGCTTTACATGGAATAATTGACATTTTAAAATATGGTCAAATATAAAAGTTGTTTTAATTTTTTAATAATATTTTACAATATTATATTTTTACTGTATTTTTGATCAAATAAATGCAACTTTCAAAAGCTTTAAAAAAATATCACCATACATTTTGTGTATTTTGACTTGTAATCAGTGTGGAATGACCTAGCAACCGCCTAGCAACCACGCATCTATATAATGTGGTTCATGCAATTTGTTTAGAAAGGCACTTTGGTAAAAAAGCATCTGAAAAGAACTTAAAAGAAATGTAAGTTGCTTGATTTTCTTCTCTTGTTAGAAGGTTTTTGAAAAGTGTAATTTATATGAGCAGCACGAAAAAGCCATTAGCGTCAAATCAGTGAGAAAAGCATTTATTAATCATTTGACTTCAGCACAATAGAGCTCATCTCATTGAATTTATCCAATATGTAGATTTAAAAAAGATGAAAAGCCAGTTTTTTTCCCACATGGGACTGTAGTATTGAACTGAAGTTACATGTTGCTGTGTTTTAATATCTTTAGTTTGCATTATTTATAGGTTATATTTTGGTATAAGGCTAAATACACATGTAAGACATGGAGAAAGTGTGTATACAGCAGTTGTTTTCTCAATACTATTAAATTAGCATTTCCTCTCTCCCTGTGATTCTCTCAGGGCTATCTTCCTGCCAATAGGGAGCGCAGGGATCTGGTTCTCCAGAGGAAGAGGGAGGAGTATTTCGGCTTCATCGAGCAGTATTACCACTCCAGAACAGATGATAACCACAGAGACACATACAGACAGGTAAAACTCAATAGAGGGTGATGCCCACTGAGTGGCAAAAAGACTGATTGGCAGCATTGGTTTTCAGCGAGAATGCCGTGAGAAACGCACACAAAACACATCTGAAATGGGAAAAAGCTTTGAGATTGACTGCACAAATAGATTTGACAAGAAATCTGAGGTATATTTTTACAGACTGCCGAAAGCTACAGAAACAAATTGACTGTGCTGTGCGAAATGTGGATTTGCAGTTATCATTTTGTCAATAGGTTGAATTTTGGGCTAAAATCATACCCTATGTATTTTTTTGAACTGTTTGAACTCATAGTCGTTTATTTTACTCACGGTTTCTCAGTTTCCCCTGTTAACTCCAGTCAAGCAGCTCTATAGCCACTCAGTCCGGCTATTTAACACAATTCTGTTATTATTCTAAAAAACATTAAAATATTTGAAGATTTAATGTTTTTTTTTTTTGAGATCTTCACAATAGGTAATGTAGATGTTTCATAGTGTTTTGGAAAAAGCTTTGCTGAAACATTTTGGAGTTCATTGTGTACATTATTATGTTTAATGTCTCTGTACCACATCATTGTGTCAGTTACTTCAGACAGTATTTTTACTCATCCCCTGGTGAATTTAAACAGGAAATGCATTGTCTGTGCTAATAGACAGCATGTCCTCAGACATTGTTGAAAGCAACCCACAATATTTGTTTAAATCCAGATATCATAATATACAGGTGTATGCTGATTTCACCCTTTCCCAAGATGTCCATTTCAGTGGCATCTTGTAAAATGCAACATTTGTAAGATTACAGACATTACTGTATGTCTTTAAATTCCAAAGTTTATTTGTGAAATACCGGTTCATTTTGCTATTAAAGGGCTACTCTTAGTGTCCATACATCCCTCAAAAACACATCTGGTTTGTTTCTTGTGAATGTTGGAGTAAACAAGCTTCATTTTACAGGGCTTCCTTAAAGGGAAGTAAAGTTCACCCAGAAATGAAAATTCTGTCATGTCATTCCAAACCTGTATGACTTTCTGTCTTCTGTGGAACAAAAGAAGATATTTTGAAGAATGTTGTAACCAAATGGATTTGTTCCCATTGACTTCCATTGCATGGACAAACATCCAGTTTGGTTACCAACATTCTTCAAAATATTTTCTATGTTCCACTGTAGAAAAGAAAGTCTTACAGGTTTGAAAGAGTAATTGATGACAGAATTTTCATTTTTGGGTGAACTATCCCTTAAAGACAGACTAGTTGATTTTGAAAAACCCTGAAAAACAATTTAATGTTTTTAGTTTGTTAGATTTTTTTTGTGTGTGTGATTTTGAAAAGTTTCTTATGCCCACCAAGGATGCATTCATTTGATCAAAATACAGTAAAAACAGAAATATTGTAAGCATTTTCTATTATAATATATATTAATTTGTTGGCAAAGCTGAATTTTCAGCATCATAATTCCAGTCTTCAATATCACAGAAATCATTCTAATATGATGATGATTTGCTGCTCAAGAAACATTTCCTACTATAAATTTTGAAAACAGATGTGCTGCCTACTATTTTTGTGGAAACTGTGATCGTTTTTTCTTTTTCAGGATTCTTTGATTAAATAGAAATTTCAAAAGAACAGCATTTATTTGGAATCGAAATCTTTTGTAACATTATAAAAGTATAATGTATACTTACTTGATGAATAAAAGTATTAATTTTGTTAAAGAAAAAATCTTGGTAACTTGATAATCTTCACTATGAACTAGTTGCTTATTAGCATGCATATTACTAGGATATTGACAGTTTATTAGTACTTATAAACAATTATTAATGCCTTATTCTGCATGGCCATATTCAACATCCTTTAATACCTAAACTTAACAACTACCTTACTAACTATTAATAAGCAGTAATTAAGAGTTTGAGGCAAAAGTCGTCGTTAATAGTTAGTTAATTTAGTGAGAATTGGATCCTAAACTAAAAAGTGACCAAAATCTTTTAAATGGAAGTGTAGATTGGCACATCACCGCTAATTATTTCTAACTTGTGATTTAGCAGATGCTTCAATCAATTACTAGAACAATCCCCATAGGAGCAACCTGGGGTTACGTGTCTTACTCAGAGGCACAATGGTCTTAATTCACTCATCAATCCTTGCTGACTTTGAACAAACAACCTTTAAACTGTAAGCCCAGGGTTTTGTGTATAATACTTGCATATATTTCATCCTAGAGGTCTGGATGATACATTAATGAATCGAACAGATCCCATTCTCTTCAACTCCCAGACGCATTTGCAGAGATTAAGATTATCAGTGAATAGTATTGTAAATTTTAGTCTGTTTCCCACACAAAGCTATCACATGACTTCAGAAGACTCGTAATGTATTGCACAAGTCATATAATTAATATTTAGGAGATTTTTGCATCTTTTCTTTAAAACATAAACATATTAGATTAGATTTTTGAGTGAACTATCCCTTCAACCACCAGGCTACACCAGACGCCACTCTGTTAAGGAACTGTCATCTGTGTAGTGAGTCAAGGTTACACCAGCTTCCAGAAAGCTATAGAAGTAATACACCCAGATTTTGTTCTGTGTGTTATTAATGGGGGAGGGGGGGCGAGATCAATATTCTTATGGGCTGTAAAACTCAGGTTAATGGTGCAGGACTGGTAGTCGATTGCTATGCGCTGCCTTCTCTCCTCTCTTGTCCGGTTCCTCGGGGCTTGCTGGCTCCCAGCCCCTCATTTCATCTACTGCAATACAAATCGGACACAGACCTTTAAAAGGATTTATGTGGTCGTACAGAACCGTTGGACTGGCCCCTGGCTGTCTGGGCAGAAACACTAAATGACCTTTTAGTGTGGTCACAGTCTGAGAGGGCGAGGAATGGCGATGAATACGAGCAAACTGGACTTCGGTGGCCTTCGAGTGACCTGCATTACTACAAAGCCATTTCTTCAAACATATGATGGAAGTAGAAATGGAAAGAGGGAAGAAAATAAAAGGGAACCAGATGAAAGAGAAGGGTCGCCACCTGTATGTGCGACTGGACGCAGCGCTGTCCATTTTTAAAGTGAATTCATGCAGGTTTTGTGTGTAGCTTGTTACGAAACCAGATCAATAGCGTGTGCAGTTTGGGCCCTGATGGTTTCCCTCCATTTACTGGAAGGGAAAAAGCACATATAACTCAATTTAGTGCTCTTGGGGCATATTGATTTAATCTCTTATTTTTTTTCCCAGGTCACCTGTACTTCTGACACTGCAAGTCGGTAACTGGTTTGTGTGGGTGTGCATTGGAGTTTACCTGAATATACCTGTGCGTGTCTTTCCATAGATTCACATTGATATCCCGAGGACGAACCCTTTGATTCCTTTGTTCCAGCAGCCGCTGGTGCAGGAGGTATGTGATATTCTCTGACGCCAACACCTGAGTCTCGTTGCACACCGCACCTGTGTCAGACCCTCCAGGGTCATACAGACGCTCCGGTGTCACACAGCAGGCACTTAATGTAATCGCATAGAGAAGACAGTGAGCCACACAATCATGACCATGCCAGATTGTACGTTGAAATCAAAAGAAAATAAAGAAAAGTAAGCCTATTTTTTTTGCATTGTGACAATTGTTTGCAAGACAATTAAAACACATTTACCCCAAATTACCATAATGCAGCTGAGTGTTTTAAGTTTTTCTTCCCTAATTCCCATTTTTCTCTGGTGATTCTCAATACTTTCTAATTACTGTAATATGACAAGCTCTTCTTAAATTGGCATAAATGACAATACATCTTTGTTTAAATGCATTAGAGCAAGCACATTTTCATGTAAATAATGTCTTGTTGCATAATATAATGGGTCATATTTTACACCGTCAAAATTTAGACAAAGACATATTCTTGAAAAGCTTCAAGATATTCACTCAAGAAAAAAGCTTAGTAATCTGGGTCAGTGAATATTTGTACTCTTTTGTTTTTTTGGTTTAGTCCTTAAAATATGTCAGTATTTAATCATGATTTATACATATGTATGTGGAAATATTTGAGTAAAAATATAGGGTTTTTTTTTGCAGTTCATTTATTTTGTGAAGCTGTTTAGTTTACCAGTTTTCAGCTCAAACTTTTTGGTATTTTTTTTTCCTGATGCATAATCTGTCTTGTTTTAATTGATCAAAAATACATCTTTAAAAAATATAAATAAAAATAACAGTAAATCCACTGATGATATTTACTGTTCTGGAAGGATGGGTTGCTTGCAGCCAGCTGAGCTTTGTGTCATGAATGCTTACCAGCAGGGGGTGCTGTGGTGTTTTTAACTTGTTAGAGGAGTGTACAACACTTGTGTAACCCATAAACAAGGAACAGAGAACTTGAAATGCAGCTGCGTTTGGAAATGCAAGCATCCAAATGAGTTTACCTGTTGTTGGTCTGTCAAGAGTGAATTAAGCAGCATCAATTGCCATGTCTACACAACAATCACAGTTCTTATGAGAAATTATTTGTGAGAATCATTGATAGCAATTGTCTTGTTTTTCAGGTGTTTGAGCGGATTCTGTTCATCTGGGCCATCCGTCACCCCGCTAGTGGATACGTGCAGGGCATTAACGACCTGGTCACACCTTTTTTTGTGGTCTTCCTCTCTGAATTCGTAGGTAAGCGTTTAATAGCCTTCCACATGGATCAGTTGGTCCGCTTGACTGATTCTTCACCTTTCTGAATGTGTCCTTTTGGTTGAGCACATCAGTTCAGTTTGCTCCACTAATGGCGCGTTGACGTGTATGATATGTCAGAGTCAGAGATGCAGACAGGACAGTATCTGACAGATGATGGTGGAAAATGGTTGTATAAATGTAAACAAACTGACAATATCCTGTTGAAAATGTCAAACACAAAAATACAGAATATCAATTATCTTTGAAAGAAACTCTGAAAGATAGACAGTGGGTGAGAGAGAGAAATGGTGAAAAAGTAAGACAGAAAGAAAGAGAGAGGAGAGAGAGAGAGAGAGAGAGAGAGAGGAGAGAGAGAGAGAGAGAGAGAGAGAGAGAGAGAGAGAGAGAGAGAGAGAGAGGAGAGAGAGAGAGAGAGAAGAGAGGGACTGTTTGATAGACAAGGAATTAGACAGAGAAAAAACACAGGGACAGACAGATGGGGAGAGAGAAAGACAGGAGAGAGATGGATAAACAGATAGAACGATCATTCGATCTATCATTTTATCTGTCTGATATTCTCTATCGCTCTATGTATCATTTGACTGTTCTATCTATCGGTCTATCTGTTGTCTTGGAGCAGTAGATAGATAGATATGCATTAGTTATATTAGATATAGATAGATAGACAGACACACAAAGGGACAGATGGAGAAAGACAGATAAAGTCAGACAGACAGGTAGGGAAATAGACTCTCCAGCTCTTGTCCTCATTGCTATTCTCCCTCCACCCGGCAGCTTTCCCCTCCCTTCCTTATTTATTTCCTGTCCTCTCATGTGAAGGTTAATTACTTATGGATAGTTAAGGATTACAGAAGAACAATAGGAGGCTCATTGATCTCTATGGTGTGCCGCTGCTGCAATGTCACCAGTGCAAACACCAGGACATACCCACAGATTACCTGGATCACCAATCGATTTCTCTTTTTCTCGCCCGTCTGTCTCTCTCTCTCTGGCTGTCTACCTCGCCCAACACCCTCTCTGTCTTATCCTCATCCCTCTGTTTCTCCACAAAGCTCATTTAGCGAAAAGCAGATTTTTCATACCCGCGCTTTCATGTCATTCTGCAGGGCCTTTCAATCTCTAATTTGTTTGCGGGCCCTGTGAATATGTGTGTGCGTTTGGGATTCGCCGCGTGTATGAGCGAGCGACTCAATGCCGCAGGTTGAATGAGCCGCATTGATCGGCTGGATTTAAGTGTTTACAGAGGCTTGCGATGGTGCCGAGCACACGGTGGGGGGCTCGACCCGCCGATCGATGCATCTGAACGAACTTCATGATCCCAACATGCTGCCAGCAGGAGATAAAAGAGTGGGGTTAGCACCCCCCCTCCGCCCTGGGTTATAACCCCCGCTGTCGAGACGGCGTCTGGGTTCACGGGCGCTAAATGCTTCGCCTGCTTTCAAACGCAGCGTTTTGCCAACTTTCGCTGCGCTGTTTCTCTTGGCCGGCACGCCTCAGTGGCTTTCTAGGGCTCCTTTGCGAGCTTTTTAGCTTTCTGCTGAGACCGTCCTCTGAGAAGGCGAGAGAGAGAGAGACGGCATTGGAGAATATTGGCACTTCACATTTAGCTCAATATCAGCGAGTAGCGTTTTAAAGAGTAGCCGGCAGGAAGGAGAGTCACGGCGCCCTTCGTTTTAAAGTGTTGGTATTGATGCGCCGAAGAATTTGAAGTGGAGGGACGAGACAAAGAGAGGAGGGAATATTCTCAAAGGGTAAATCATCACATTTACCCTGACAGACAAAGAGGACAGCGGGGAAATCTCCTCTGCAAAGCATCAATGCCCTGTCTCCGTCTCTCTCACTCTCCCTCACACACACATTCGTTTTTTATTACTGAAGAGGGTGTGAGATATTCTCACCTTATTATTTATTGTCTTCCTGGTTTTATGAACCGTTATTTGCTCCATCACTGTGCATATTTCGGATGGGTGGTCTGGGTGGGAAAACTTTGTGGTTTGGTGGTCGTATTGCTTAATCTGAGCAACAAGCCACAAGAGGGTAAAATACTTTTGTGGCTTGAAAATGTTCATCAAAAAATTGTATTCAATAATAAAATCGCAGTAATATAGTTTGTAAACTGTAGGCTGTTTAAAGGTAAAATGTGACTCTTTAAAGGTATTGTTCACCCAAAAATGAAAATTCGGTCATTCCAAACCTGTATGACTTGAAAAAGAATGAATCAGTCACTGAGTGAATCAGTGAATAATGAATCATTCGTTTCTCTCCATGCAATTGGCACCTGGAGCTTTTTAAGCTTGAAAAAAGCACCATATAGTCCATGACTTAAGCATTAAATTCCAAGTTATTTGATAGCTTTGTGATTTAAGTTATTTGCAGACAATCTTCTCCTCCAGGGGTTGTGACCGGATCATTGAATTGAGATTGGTTGGAATTTGGGATTTGTGAATGGATCATTCATCAATTGGTTACGAATCAGACAATTGCTACTTCTCTCATGAACATGCCGAGTAGAACCAGTCAAGTATTTTGGTCTCTTTGTTAAACAATTTTATATGGCTTCAAAGGCTTTAAATATAGTGTCATATTAACCACTTTTATTAGACTTTTATGTTGATTTTGCATCTTTTTTTTAGCTTAAGAATTCCAGTCCTGTTGTTTTCCACTGAAAAAAAAAAAAAAGTCATACGAGTTTGGAATGAGAAAATGATGGTTTTTGGGTGAACTATTCCTTTCATAAAGAATTCAATTGATGTGCGGTCACCAGGTGTGCGTCTGTCGGCATATTTCATAAACCGCTTTGAACATGGCTCATCCAATCTGCTTTTAGAGTCTGAGCTATATAATATGGATCATTTAATGCTCAAACTGAGACCTGGAGGAATGACCTGAATGAGCTGTGATTTGTTTCACGAGTTGCAGACTTCACTTATGATTATTGAATGATCTCTCCGGTCGCTCATACTCACACACATACATATGGCACAATAACGCCCTTTTTCCCCACAGGGTCAGAGAACAAGGTGGCAAAGCCTCTCTTTGTGCCACAAACAGGATTTCTCCTGCATTCTGTAAAGCCGCTTTATGCAGCAGCACTATGTGTGTGTGTGTGTCCGAAGATTTGGAGTGATGTGGAAATGTGGAGGGCTAAATGGATCAGGAATCTCTCCAGTGCTGTGGCCAGTGACATATGGCCAGGCCCATGACCGGCAGGGCACTCCATGCTTCATTTGTGGTCAAAGAGGGCTATTTACTTTGCTTTTCCAGCTTTTTTCCCCCCTGCCAGCTCTTTCCTGTCGTTCTCCATCCGTCTTTTTTTACTCGAATCCCATCCGGGCTCTGACTCGGCCCCCATCAGCTGTTCTTCCTGCTGCAATGCAGAGGTTCACTGACAGTTTCCTCTCTGAGAGTTTGAGCAGAGAGGTTTTTGCCATTCCTCTACCTCCTTACCACTCTGATTTATACATACAGTGGGGAAAATAATTATTTGATCCCCTGCTGATTTTGTAAGTTTGCCCAGTTACAAAGAAATGAATGGTCTATAATTTTTATGGTAGTTTTATTTGAATGGATAGAGACAGAATATCAACCCAAAAATCCAAAGAAAACACATTGTGTAATGGTTATGAATTGATTAGCATTTTTCAGTAAGTGAAATAAGTATTTGATCCCCAAGTAAAACATGACTTAGTACTTGGTGGAGAAACCCTTGTTGGCAAGCACAGAGGTAAGATGTTTTCTTGTAGTTGGTCATAAGGTTTGAACACATCTCAGGAGGGATTTTGGTCCACTCCTCTTTACAGATACTCTCAAAATCCTTACGTTTTCTTAGCTGTCGTTAAGCAACTCGAAGTTTCATCTCCCTCCACAGATTTTCTATAGAATTAAGGGCTGGAGACTGGCTAGGCCTCTCAAAGACCTTAATGTGCTTCTTCTTGAGCCACTACTTTGTTGCCTTGGCGGTATGTTTTGGTTCATTGTCATGCTGGAGGAACCATCCACGACCCAAATCCAAGATTTTACAGTACATGGCTCCGTCCACCCGCCCCTCAATACGGTGAAGTCATGCCTGTACCCTTAGCAGAGAAACAGCCCCATAATGTTTCTACTTCCGTGCTTGACTGTAGGGATGGTGTTCCTGGGGTCATAGTCAGCATTTCGCTCCCTCCAAACATGGCGGGTTAATAGTTGATGCCAAAGAGCTCAATTTTGGTCTCATCTGACCATAGCACTTTCTCCCAAGCCCTCTCTAAATCATTTAGATGTCTATTGAGCAGGGGGACCTTGCGGGCACTGCAGGATTTCCATCCAGGGTGTTACCAATGCTTTGCTTGGTGACTGTGGTCCCAACTGCATTAAGATTAAGCACCTCCCGTGTAGTTCTGGGCTGATCCCTCACTTTTCTCATGTCATCCTTATCCCATGAGGTGAGATGTTGCATGGAGCTCCAGACTGAGGGCGATTGATGGTTATTTTGTATTTGTTCCATTTCCAAATTATCGCACCAACTTGTCTCCTCCTCACCAAGCTTCTTGCTGCTGATGATCTTGTAGCCCATTCCAGCCTTGTGCAGGTCTCCAATCTTGTCCCTGAAATCCTATGACAGCTCTTTGGTCTTGCCCATGTTGGTGGAGAGGTCGGAATAGAAGAGACAGATTCTGTGGACAGGTGTCTTTTTCTACACATAACGAGCTGACATTAGGAGTACTTCCTTAAAGCGACAAGACTAATCTCTGTTCTACATGGGCACAAACCAATCTGTGGTAGGCATAATTCTTGCTGGTTGGTAGGGGATCAAATACTTATTTCACTTGATCAAATGCTAATTAATTAATAACCTTTATATAATGTATTTTTTCTGGATTTTTATGTTAATATTCTGTCTATATCTGTTCAAATAAACCTACCATAAAAATTAAAGGCACTTCATTTTTTTAAGTGGGCAAACTTACAAAATTAGCAGGGGATCAAATAATTGTCCCCACTGTATAGGCCACATTAACACATTTCTGTGTAAATTGTAAAACCGTTTCTATGCGAAATTAATCATTAAAATAATTATTTTACTAAAGGTGCTCTAAGCGATGTCGGGTGACGTCACTTCTTGTTGACGTTTAAAGTATTGTCAAACAAAACGAAGGCTAGCTAGACCCTCCCTCCTCCTCATCCGCGCACTAACCCCCCAAACCCCACCCCCAAATCCATTTTGTCGGTTATTGGCTGGAACAGTTTGATATATTTCGTGGCGTGGGTTGCTACAGATTGTTTTTGTTGTCGTTTGTGGAGCCTGGGGTGTCTGCAGAGACCGCGTCTTTTTACAGTGTGTTCAGGGGACAGGCAGCTAGCGGATAGTGAGGAAATGTTGTATGTGACAAAAAATGTCTTGGCCTAAAAAACGCGTGACATCGCTTAGATTAGAGCACCTTTAACAGACTCCATGAACAACTCATTCTAATTTTAAATGTCTCAAAATATTTCATTTTTATTATAATAGTTGTTGTTGAAAAACTATAATACGTTTTCTTTGGATATTAAAACAAGTTAATTTTAATTTGCAACCTCATCTTTGTTATCCAGCTAGATAATGTGTTCTTTTGGAGTTTTAAATCAGCTAATTTTTCAACAGCAATGTTTATCACAGAAACACACATGCTTAAAGGGATAGTTCACCCAAAAATGAAAATTCTGTCATCAATTACTCGTCCTCAAGTTATTCCAAACCTGTATGAATGTATATCTTCTGCTGAACACAAAAGAATATATTTAGAAGAATACGAGTAACCAAACAGTTGGTTAGTATGAGGGGCAAACACTATAGAAGTCAATGGGGCCCATCAACTGTTTAGTTACAAACATTCTTCAAAATATCTTTTGTGTTTGTTCAGCAGAAGAAATACATTCATACAGGTTTGGAGGGTACTCAACTTGAGGGTGAGTAATTGATGACAGAATTTTCATTTTTGGGTGAACTATCCCATTAAGTTTGCATGGCATAAAAACATGTACATAATCAACAACATAAGGTGTACAGTAGTTAATAAGTCTGTTGTTATTTTTGCACTTTTACAATTGCATTTGGTGAGGCTAGTGGCATAATTACACAATTTCACCCAAAAATGAAAAACACCCAAAAATACAAATACACTACCATTCAAAGCTTTGGGGATTTTTCCGAAATCATTCTAAAACGCTGATTTACTGCTCAAGAAACACATCTAATTATTAACCATTGTGCGGTTTAATATTTTTTGAAAACCTTGATGCATTTTTTCAGGATTCTTTGATGAATAGAAATTAAAAAAAAGAACAGCATTTGTTTGAAATCAAAATCTTTTGTAACATTATAAATATCTTCACTCTCCAATTTGATTCAATTTATAGCGTCTGTTGAATAATTTGTTTTAAAAAAATTGTACCGACTCCAAACTTTTGAACAGTAGTGTACATACTTTTATTGTCTAGAATTTTATATGAGAATTTTAGCCGATACCGATAACCAATAATTCTTTATATTTTAAAGCCGATAAAAATTTTGAGCCTGATTTCAAAAACAAAACTCTTACCATTTAAAAGCAATTATTGTCACTTGTCACAATTATAATATTTTCATAATTTTATTGAGCCGATATGAAAGACTTGCATTGCACATGTTGCACTTGACTGTATTTTCCTTTTTTGAAGTGATTCCAATCATATTTCAATCAATTTAGAGTCATCATGGCGAACAGTGTGCATCTGAAGTGTCTCAGCTGAAGGAAATTATCCATTACTTATAGGCTTTTATATATTGACCAAATTTGGGCCGATAACATAAAAAATGAGCACACGTTGTGTCCGATATATCATACATCCCTACTAGTAGAAGTATGCAAATAGGGTTTAGCCTAATGCTGTTTTCAGTCAGTTTGATTTTGTCTCAAACAACAGACCTCAGCAGCAGTTGTCCATATGGTATTCAGCACCTGTTGATTTGCAGCTTCAGTTGAGTATCTACAGTCGTTGGAGAGCATGTATTCTTCATTGTGTCTTCGACCTTGGATCTGACCTTCTTCTTATCTATAATTCAGCTCTCATGTACTGCAATAAGTCGCGTGATTGACTGAATTGCTTTGGCGATGCACAAGCTGCATGCAAACATGCCTAGAGCACATTCTCTCTCTCCTCTCTCCTCTCTCCTCTCTCTCTCTCTCTCTCTCTCTCTCTTCCTCTCTCTCTCTCTCTCTCTCTCTCTCTCCTCTCTCTCTCCTCTCTCTCTCTCTTCTCTCTTCTACTCAGTGCTTCATCAAAATAGCTCCTTGTTCTTCCCCTCCCATCCTTATTAAGAAAAGAGGAAGAGAGAGAGATCAAGGATGGAGGACCACATTAGTTGTGCGGTGGGTGGGTGAGTGTAGTGGCACACAGAAGTCTTTTCCAGCCAGGTCTGGCTCTCTGGGGCATAATGTGTGTATCAGCATCATTTAGCACATACTGTTTAAAGAGTCTGGAAAGGTCATGGCTGCGAGGGGAAGCCTGCGGAGGGAGGGAGAGGGGCGAGTTGATGAATGTGTTGAATAAAGAATGCAGTTTGCCGGCTAATGATCTAATGGCTTCGTGGTGTCTGTTCATACGACGCACGACACACCAGAACTGCTTTCGCCCGCAAGAAAACAAAGACTGCTGAGAACACCTGCAGCATGTGTGCTGGTTTGATCTGCTGGTGATCCAACATTAATGTGAGTGTGTGTGTGTATTCTTTTTCATAGAGGAAGATGTGGAAAATTTTGAAATGGCAAGCTTACCACTGGATACGCAACGAAACATCGAAGCCGACAGCTTTTGGTGCATGAGCAAATTGCTGGATGGGATACAGGTATTTGATCCACTCAATGGTAGATGTCATAACCATCTTTCTCCATCAATGTTCATTCAAAAGTAGCATTAATTCTGATAACTTATTTGGACATTGGCATTTAAAAATGTTCTGCTTTGGGCAAGCAGTGTATAAATCATAACTATTCATTTCCCTAGTTTGTCTTCTTCTTCTCCTCTTCTTCTTCCGCTTCTTCCTCTCCCTCTCTTTTCTTCTTCTCTTCTTCTCTTCTTCTTCTTCCTCTTCTTCTTCCCTTCTTCCTCTCCCTTTCTTCTTCTCTCCTCTTCTTCTTCTTCTCTTCTTCTTCTCTCTTCTTCTTCTCCCTCTTTTTTTCTTCTCTTCTTCTTCCCTTCTTCTTCCTTCTTCTTCTTCTTCTTCTTCCTCTTCTTCTTCCTCCTTTCTTCTTCTTCTTCTTCTTCTTCTCTTCTTCTTCTTCTTCTCTTCTTCTTCCTCTTCTTCTTCCTTCTTCTTCTTCTTCTCTTCTTCTTCTTCCTTCTTCTTCTTCTTCCTCCTCTTCTTCCTTCCTTCTTCTCTCCTCTTCTTCTTCTTCTTCTCTCTTCTCTCTTCTTCTTCTTCTTCTTCTTCTTCTTCTTCTTCTTCTTCTTCTTCTCTTCTTCTTCTTCCTTTCCTTCTTCTTCTTCTTCTCTCTTCTTCTTCTTCTTCTTCTTCTTCTTTCTTCTTCTTCTTCTCTCTTCTTCTTCCTCTCTTCTTCTTCTTCTTCTTCTTCTTCTCTTCTTCTTCTTCTCTTCTCCTTCTTCCTTCTCTTCTTCTTCTTCTCTTTCTTCTTCTTCTTCTTCTTCTTCTTCCTTTCTTCTTCTTCTTCTCTCTTCTTCTTTCCTCTCTCTTCTTCTCTTCCTCCTTCTTCTTCTTCTTCCTCTTCTTCTTCTTCTCTTCTTCTTCTTCCTCTTCTTCTTCTTTTCTTCTCCTCTTTCTTCTTCTTCCTCTTCTTCTTCTTCCTCTTCTTCTTCCTCTTCTCTTCTTCTTCTTCTTCCTCTTCTTTTTCCTTCTTATTCTTCTTCTCTGCCTCTCTCTTCTCTTGTGAAAAAAATCATTATTAATGTTTTATTTTCCTTTTTATAAAAATATAAAATGTATTTTTTTATTAGGATCTAATAAAAAGATCTTATTCCTTTTATCTTATTCCTCTTATTTCCTAATAATCATATTACTTTATTATAATAATAATAACAGCCTTTTTACTGATTCCATGATGACTAGTTTGAAAAACGATTATTTTCATTGACTCAGTCAACTCTTACTTTTGCAAGACAATAACTTTATATACGGTGCACTTTCAGGTTTAAAACTTTGCAGGATTTTTTCTTTTATTTAGAGCTATGTTACACACTACATGAAAGGTCATTTTCAAAAATCCATAATAGGGGCACTTTAATAACATTTCTTATAATCATAATAAGAAGGAGAATTGTTTTTATTATTAACTATTTTATTGTTTTATTTTAAAAAGCAAAATTCAAATCACGTACTTCCATCATGGCTCAGCCAAGCTGCTGCAATGAAGACGGTAATGGTAATTTCTCCAGGCATTCTTGGTCAATCTGCAGTTCTCTGAGGACAGTATCGCTTCTGTGTCTTTTTATATCAACAAAACCTGTAGTGGTCATCCTGTCCTTTTGCTCTTTTCCAAAAGCCAGAGACCAGCGGAATACAATGCAATAAAAAAAGACTCTCTGACGGCCCAAAAAAAAAAAAGGCACAGACTTTGTTGTGCTTAAGCCCCAGAGAATAAGACACTTACCCGTCTAGGGGAGAGAGACATGAAATACTTTGAGAGGAAGTTGAAGCTAGGACGTTTAAGCTAGGGGGATTCAGATCCTTGGCTGGCGTTCCCTTGAGAAAGGCCGTGTGTTAGAGAGAGACGAGCGTGTCAGGGCACTCATCTGCAGGCGGGAGCAAGGGTCAGACGCAGGCCACAGTCAGGTTGTCCCGTGGGCCGCTCTGTGTTGTGCTCATTGGCTGAGTGGAGCCAAGCTGAAGGGCAGAACACGCGCATGGATCAGAACACAGAATGTGTCTTCCCATGCAGTCACCCCCCTGGGCTTGAGCACGAGCCGCAGCACAGCAGATGGCCACTGGCCCTTAATGACCCACAAGGGAAGAGGAACACAGACTGAAAACTACATTAGTTATAAATAACAATAACTATGATGCTATAGCACCCTCGTTCCCCTCAGTTAATCAGCTGGTAACAAGCCACAGATCTCTGACAGTCCCTTTGTTATATTATATTATGTTATATTATCACAATCTGATGCTGTAATTATCGCACAATTAGCCTGATGAATATTCTAAAATGTTTTTTCACACAAGCCGCTTATAAATCCTAAATATTTCAGTTATTATTGTAGATTTCTTTTCTTTTTGCTATTTTATCATTTTATTTCTATTAAATAGTAAATAAAATTATAATAATTAAGGCATAACACTTAAAAGAAATGTAACTGTTTTTGATTTAAAAAATGACCACGTAGAATAAAAATTGCCTTTCCATAATGATTTCCATGTGTAGGTCAAAGTGGCACATGATGCTTGCTTTAAGCGATTGAAGCGCTGAGACAAGTCATGTGAAAGAGTCTTAACGAGATGACAACATAATCATTCCATGTTCTAAATACTGCCTTTGATTTTCTCCATCAGGACAACTACACGTTCGCCCAGCCTGGCATTCAGATTAAAGTGAAGGCCCTGGAAGAGCTCGTCAGCAGAATAGATGGTAAGATCATGTTCACAAACACATCATCTACCAATTCCTTTCACTCTGCGTAGAATAAAAGAAATAGTTCACGCCAAAATTAAAATGTATTTTTTTCTTTTCAACTAAATCTCAGAAACAAACAAAAAAATTATAATTTAATTAATTTAATTTCCCCCTCATCACTGTATTCTTTCATTGTTTGAAAAGAGCTGCATGAACATCTTTCATATTTCTCATTTTGCATTCAAGTCAAGTCATCCTCATTTATATAGCTCTTTTAACAATGTAGATTGTTTCAAAGCAGCTTTACAGAGATAAACGTATAATTTAAGGTAACAGAGAATGGTTTGGTTTTATAGCGGTTCTTCAATAATGTTATTTCCAGCTAAAGTTAGTTTTGATTGATTCACTTCCGTCGAAATGATCATTTGTTATTAAATTAGGGGCCGCTAAGACGACGCCGTTCTCTCTAAATAGACTTTAAACGCGAACCTGTGATAAACGCTGATGGCGTTCACATGCGCATTAAGAATTGATGCTATAGTTATGTGCAGGTTTGTAATTCCATACAAACCATGCCTAAACAAACTACTTGTCTTGCCTATAAATTGATCCATAATTTTATTTTATTTTATCATTTCGGGTAGGTGCGCCAACCGGAATTTCCACAACGCTTTATCTGTAGAGTGGTATAGGGATCCTCCATAGGGAGAGGCTAGTTGGCACTTCAGCACTGCGTTGTCATCGGGTCCAGGCGAAGGTCCTTCGTCAGATCTGGACCTAAATTAGCGTAGATGCCATTCTACTTATGATGTAACGAGTACATCAGGATTCAAGGGAAGTGTTCCCAGTTCCTATGGAAGAAAGAGTTTTCAATGACATGAGTCACATTATTACAAAATTATAATGTTTGGGTTAAATGTTTCTTTAGCATTGTTTGAGGCAGTTAACTTGTGACATTAAAGGGTTAGTTCACCCAAAAATGAAAATTAAGTCAGTAATTACTCACCCTCATGCTGTACTAACCCCGTAAGACTTTCGTTCATCTTCGGAACACAAATTAAGATATTTTTGATTAAATCTGAGAGGTGCATCACTCCTCCATAGGCTTCCTAAGGAATTGAAACTTGACGGCCCAGAAAGTCATTGAAGAAAATGTTTAAATATTTCATGTGCCTACAGTGGCTCCACTATAAGTTTATCAAGCGACGAGAATACTTTTTGTGCAAAAAAAAAACGACTTTATTCGACTATTCCATTGCTTCCTTGTGGGCCTAAGACGAGAGTTCAAGAGATTTCCAGGACGCATGCGCGAGAACTGATGTTCTTCTTCTACTACAAGTCTTACAAGCAGAGGAAGACGCGCGCTGTACATAGTAGTAGAAGAAGAACGTCAGTTCTCGCACATGCGTCGTGGAAATCTCTTGAACTCTCGTCTTAGGCCCACAAAAAGTATTTTTTTCGCACAAAAAGTATTCTCGTCGCTTGATAAACTTATAGTGGAGCCACTGTAGGCACATGGAATATTTAAACATTTTCTTCAATGACTTTCTGGGCCGTCAAGTTTCAATTCCTTAGGAAGCCTATGGAGGAGTGATGCACCTCTCAGATTTAATCAAAAATATCTTAATTTGTGTTCCGAAGATGAACGAAAGTCTTACGGGGTTGGTACAGCATGAGGGTGAGTAATTAATGACTTAATTTTCATTTTTGGGTGAACTAACCCTTTAAACTTGCAGTCATCTACTTCAGGCCCAATTGTGTGCTTTTTGAGACAAATGCCCTCACAAGCTTCAGCGCAAATAACATGTCATGACTGCCAGAACAAAATGGCAGTGTCTGGACTCCCTTAAACGATCCCATCTATTTTGCCCTTTGCCCTCCAGAACGAGTTGAACTATTTTTTTCGAGCCATAAATAGCAGTGCAAAATGCTCAAAACAACAAGGTGTTGTTTTTCTGCCAGGGTGCGATCTTGTTCATCGCCTTGGAAAAGACTTGTTTTCCCAAGGTGTTGGCCGTTTCTGTTTCTTGGAATCACACGTTTCCGTTATGCCACTAGTCCGCCTCTGTTTTTTTTCTGTCAGAGTGTTTATACCATCTGGATGCCTACTCCCCTGTTCAGTGTGTTTGGTGTGATAAGCTGAACAGCCCACACTGAAACTCGTGGTGAGAGTCGCCGCGCGCCTCTTTCCCATCAATCAGCATCCACGAGCACCGTGAGCAATAGCAGACCCCACAGTCTCGCCGGGGAGCACAGAAGAGAAATCAATTCCCCATAAGCCCCTGCGATTAGGGTGTGAAGGCAAATGGAAGTGAGTTGAGAGGAGAGACGAATGGAGTGGACTGAGCGAAGGAAAAACAAATAGCACTTTCACAGGGCTAGATAGTCAGGGAAATACACTAGCAAGCACTTTGTAGATGTTCCCAAGTTTGTTTTTCTTTACACTGAAATGAGGAAAATGACAAGTAAGCTTAGATTCTGCTCATAACTAGTCGTGTGTGAATAATAACATGCTGGTTCTGAATAAATGGTAACCATTCGCCTTCCGTCT
This sequence comes from Chrosomus eos, assembly GCA_036326025.1. Classification (NCBI taxonomy): domain Eukaryota; kingdom Metazoa; phylum Chordata; class Actinopteri; order Cypriniformes; family Leuciscidae; genus Chrosomus; species Chrosomus eos. The sequence continues at coordinate 31,564,963 of CM070836.1, read as the reverse complement.
AACATGTTAAGCAACATATAATTTATCACATGTCATTGAGTATATTTAGCAGTCCTTAAGGCTGGCATTAAATGTGCTTGACAGTTATTAGTTATTTTTATAAAGCAGAAATTAGTATAAAAATAAGTGTCTAACATTTTCATTTTTTTTAACTATATATAACAACGGGGCTAAAGGTGGTAACAGGGTAAAAGGCTGACAAGCATGGGGCAAAAGGCACAAAGTAGTAATATGTATTGAATAATATCCAATAAAAATACAGAAACAAAAGTAAAGATTCTGAAAGTGTTGAATGAGATCCCATAATAATTTAATAGCTTTACAGTAGTAACAATAAAAATGAAATTGAATTATGAAATGATTAATATCATATTTTTAATTTTGATGGTTTATTTTAAATATGGTGATTATCTCTAAGGTGGACATCCAACATAATATATGATATTGACATGTGAGTATATTGACATGTGAATCTAAAGCCCTTCACACACACATGTGTATATATATATATATATATATATATATTTTATATATATATATATATATATATATATATATATATATATATATTCCTCAAAACCCTTTTTTTGTTGCTCTAATTTAACCATATTAATGGCTAAAATAATAATGGGATGCTGCCTGTTGCATTCGTTTTCACTTTACAAATGTAAAAACATAATAGACTTTTTGTCTGCATCTTTGAGTATGAGGACAGTGGTTTTGAAAGACACATCAACGGATCAATCTGTGACTGCCCTTTTTTACGGTTTTCTGGAAAAGTATGACGACCTTGTTTGAGGTAAAACAAGAGTTTTTCAAAACATTATAACATCAAATGGTTTAAAATTTTGTGATGGAAGAAATGGTTCGCAAAGGCTTTATACTTTCATCTTGTTTACTGGAATCAGATTAATTATGAACAAACCTTTTGTTGGGATTGCAAGAAAAGAGAATTTGTGATAATGTTCAATCCTCACACCAATGACTCACTCCATTAACTGAATCCATTATGATGCAATCCTTATGTAACATTGCAAAAGATCATTCATTATTTAAACTTTTTTTTTAAATGATATTTTTTGCTTTTATTCATGGCAGAAAGGGTTTTCGTTTTTCTTCTGACAGGTCCGACTTCAGTTATCTGCACTTTCAGAGAGCTGTCACATTTTCTCCATCAATATCTATCAGGACTCGAGTCAATATGTCCGCTTTCGAAAGCCATTCTTATTCTGTTCAAAGGCCGAATGAGAGCTTATCAGAAAAATCCCTCTCTCAATGAGCTAAGCACCAGGCCTCCTTTTCCTTTTCACCCCAACACTCTCTCTCTCTCTCTCTCTCTCTCTCTCCTCTCTCTCCTTCTCTCTCTCTCTCTCTCTCTCTCTCTCTCTCTCTCTCTCTCTCTCTCTCTCTCTCTCTCTCTCTCTCTCTCTCTCTCTCCATTCAATCGAATATAATTACACACACGTTAGGGGTCTATAATGTTAATTCAGTGAAACAGGTGTGGGGAGAATTCAACAATAGCGGTGATCTTAGTTCAGGGCCAAAGGGCTTCTTTAAACAATGGGGGTCCATAAGATGGGTTACAAAAGCTACTCCCAGTGCAGCACTTTGCAGAAAGTACCAGCAAATGGATCTAAATCCCACGTGCTTTCTTTTCTACGCCCACAGAGGATGTCCACTTGCACTTTCAGAAGTATGAGGTGGAGTATCTGCAGTTTGCTTTCCGCTGGATGAATAATCTGCTGATGAGGGAGCTGCCTCTGCGCTGTACCATACGCCTGTGGGACACATACCAGGTACTGCTGCACCAAAACAGCCAGACAATTAGAATGAGAACATGCCAGAAAAGCCTTTACTGGTGCTTCTATGTCTATGTGCCTTTTATATGAGCATTTTATCCGAAGTGACTTGGAGTGGCCTGGGTTTAAGCGTAAGAGTGGTCATAGTTCATGGATCACTTACATTGAACCTACACATTTTGGACAAAAAACTTGAACCACTGGTAAGGGGTGTACATATTTGTGCTGAGAATTAGTACCATAATGGTACAGGACCATTTTTGCTTTCGTCTAGAAATGTATAATTTGCCTGAACCTTTTAGGAAAAAATCATTATACCACCTAATTAAAATGTATTAATTAATATTAATATTTATTCAAATTAATACATACTTCATTGTAGGAATAGAAATGTGAATTATTATCATTATTAATATTATTTAATTTTAATGTGTCAATATTAATTCTATATTAATATTGATTTTCTTGTGTTCTTTAATTAACGTTAATGAAAGAAATCACAGCAGCATGTTTATTAGGCTACTGTCACTTTAAGACCTGATGTACATGACGCTGATCCGACGGACATCCTATTTTCTCACATCTCTTTACGTTTGTAGCGAGGTTTGTAGGAGGCGGGAACGGGCGAACATTTCACAATTTAATTATCATAAAATAAACAAACACGAAATGAAAGTAAAGCGGCAGCCCCTCATGGACGACTGCCGCATAAACAAAAACACATCATAAAAAAGTCCAGGGCTGGTTCTCTCTCATCCTTCACTGTTGTCACTTCTCCCTTTATGCTCTCGAAGCTCCGCATGAGAACTCGAAGCTGGTTCTGAAATTAATTGCATTGATATGCATTGACGTGTTCATTTTGACAGCCCTACTTTTTACATCCCTAGTCACCCCTATGTCACCTCCTGTAACAGGGTTTGTGGGAATAATGCAGACACCATGAGTGACTACTTCAAGTAATTTTTTTAAACGCTTCAGAGGTTATGGGTGACATGTCCTTGAAGACCATATGCTGCTCATACATTTTTTTTCTTGTTAAAATGTCACAAAGGTGTGAACTACTCATATTCCTGTCATTCATTAATGTTCCTTTGAAGAGTTTCCTTCCACTGATTTCCTTTCGTGTCCTGTCTTCTTGTCCTCTCTGAGACTTCCTTTTGATATATCTCCTTGCTCATTTCTTTGTCCTTTACGTCTGTCTACGCCTATCTGCCGATCCATCTCTCATGCATGGCTTTTGACGGAGATCCATTCCCACAAGGTAGGTTTTATTGGATAAAGGGGGAATAGTTGTCAGGTGACAAGTACAATCCAAGAGAGGGAATGGCGAGTGGTGAACAGTTTGCATGTCATTTGCTTCTGTACGTTTTGAATCAGCGTTGTTGCTAAACATTGTTGATAGCCATGTTTGATCATCAGCCCCTTTAAGCAACCTTAAAAAAACACATACCTTTAAAGAAGACCTATTATGCCCTTTTACAAAGTCTTGATTTTGTTTTAGGGGTCTAATAGAATAGCTTTTCGTGCTTAAATGTTTAGAAAAGTTTTTTCATATATTTTACGTTGTTGCAGCACCTCATTTCCCAGTCTTTCAGTAAAGCTCTGTTTAGTTTCTGTCTCTATGAAGCCTCTCCTTCTGAAAAGATTGGTCGGCTGGACTAGTGTGCTGTGATTGGTCAACCACTTCAAGAATGTTCAGAAATGTCACCTTAACCACAACCGCAGTGCTTACTGATCGAGAATAATTCTGTTTGGAGTGACTTTGTGGTTCGTAACCTTGCAGACACTTTTCATGCTCAAACAGTTGTAAGTTGAAAATGTAAAAAATCATGATAGGTCCTCTTTAACATATTTTGACACCTTTCTTAACCGCATGTGTAAAATCTTAAAGGGGGGGGTGAAACACTCAGTTTCACTCAATCTCATGTTAATCTTGAGTACTATAGATCTATCTACTATAGAGTAGTATTGCATCCTTCATATCTCCAAAAAGTCTTTAGTTTTATTATATTTATAAAAGAAAGATAGGCTGTACCGAGTCTTTCCTAAAAAAACCGAGCGGGTGGAGGCGTGCCGGGAGCGTGCGAAGCTTTTGCGTGTGTTGTAAACAGACAGACTGGTGGTTTATGAGGACATGATTTATTTGTACAATAAACAAACTGATACCTACAGTGGCCAGCTAAACAAATGTATTTAAACACACAAACACACACACACAAAACACACACCATACATTGCATGCTCCATAGATACATTAACTGTACGTGATCATGTTGTTTACTTGCTGTGCTTATACGCCGATAGTTAAAAACACACAGACATTTGAAGCAGTTTTACTCACCGCCTGCGGTTCCAACGCACGACCGTGAACCTTTATCGTTGGGACTGCTCCATCTTTAAGTATTAGGCGATCTGCACATCCGGCTTTGAACTGGGCCTATAACTATAACCGTCGAAATGAAGGGAACAAACAAGAACACTTGCACAACTCCGTTGCTGCTCTGGAAAAACAAAATCCATCCACAGGTCCCTTAACACTGGGTTCTTTGGAAATTTGTGCAGTGTTGTCTTGCCCTGGCAACCAAAAACACACTTTTTTTGTACCATTTTTTTTATTGCAGCGCAGTATCTTTTATCTGACGCTCTCGCGTCTCGCACGCACTAGGCTACAGATGCGCGCGCGCCCTTCTGGGAGAATTGCCCTTAAGACCCATATAGGGAAATTCCGACGCCTCTGACGTAACACACGCCCGTATTCGAAATAAACTTTCCGAAACTTGTGACAAACCGGAAAGTTTGACATCAAACTTACAACTTCATTTTTGAAACGTTGTCCATGTTTAGCATGGGAATCCAACTCTTTAACAGTGTAAAAAACTCACTATAGATGAAACAGCATTTCACCCTCCCTTTAAGTAAAGAATTACAGTGGAAGAAAACTGTGCTTGTCAAGCAGAGCTTAAAGGTACAGTTATTTTCCATCTGTTCTTTGTCAATTCCTGCTTCTTTTTTTCTTATTTCCTCAGGCGTTTTCACAGTGGGGTCAGGGTTGGGTGAGCAGTATAGCATTGACCCACCTCACTGAGGTAGAGAAGGGGAAAGGTGTCAATGAGGCCAGCTTAAAAACAGAGAGAAACAGAGCCATGATGCATGTGTTTTCAAGGTTAAACTACGCTTAAACCATCACCTGTATCCTGCCCGGCCTCCTTCATATGTAATGATAGATCAAAGAGAGACATGCAGATCATCCATTTCATAAATAAATAAAACTGTTAATGTTATAAAAAAGAACTATATTAAATAAAATATTATATCCATCAATATGTGCATACATTTTTGTCAAGATCTTGTATTGACAATGCAAGAGTCCAGCACTCTGTAAAGTCTCCTCCAGCACATCCCAAAGACTTTTAATGAAAATGATTCTTCATGCTCCTCACAACCATTCTTTCACAATTTGAGCCTGATGAATCTGGGCATTGTCATCCTGGAATATGGCCATGATATGTCTTCCTACATGGTTGTTTGAGAAATTATAATATAAACATAGGGTTTGAAGAACTGTTGCCAAACATATCACATGCTAGAAACATAAAAATCACTGCGATAATGATCCAATCATAGACTCTTAAGCATTTACCTATTTAAATCCAAACAGTCCAACTGTTTTTTGGGATCTCCATATAAATAATATATATTGGAAATTTGTGTTAGAGTAGATCTCTTTTAAAAATGTTGAACAAAATGATAAAAGGCCATGTAAAATATAAAGCTTCTCGATGCCACATTGACAAGGGATGCCTATAAAGCAAACTTAAGCGCAACTTTACAGAACTGGCTCATGAATGTTAATGAGATTACATGAGAGGGCAGTCCAGGTTATGTAGCGGCATCTGCAAGATTCAATTAATATTCATGAGCTCAGCCATCATTTATTGTGACATCACAATGCATACAACCTTCTTTTTTTCTTCTGGATAACATGGCTTGACAAACAAATTTGGGTACATTTTGATTTCTTGTTGCCATCTAGCATTAATTAGACTTTTTTTTGTCATTTTGTAATAAACTTCCATTGTTTAAATGGCAATTTGGGCTTTTCGGATAACACTGAATAATATGTTCCTGGTTAATTGTTAATGAATGCTTTCATTGACGTTATCCAGTGAGCACAGCAGACACATGTTGCATGTTTGGCGGACCAGAGTAAGTTAATTAGATGAGAGTGTTTTATCCACTCATACGAGGTTAAAGGCAGAGAAGAGAGTCTCAACTTCTCCTGGGCTCCTTTATCAGGTCCCTCCTGTAATTGCACGTTTGGCACAAAGACTCACTCCTCAAGATCAATTAGAGGTGCACAAAGAGCTCAGGCCAGAAAGAAAGAGATGTGGGTGAACAAAATGAAGACGGAGAGAGAAAGGGCCGTGAAGACAAAAAGGAAAGTCATGCTAATGTCTGACTGATGTTCTAAAGCATCTGCATCTCACAGGACCCGTCCCCTCCATTAGTGAGATGGGTTTTGTTGAGAGGTGGAGGAGAGAACATGGATGCGTTCCTAGGAAAGAGACTTAATCACGAACACTTCTTTCTTTTGCTTTTGTTGCTTCACTCATCTTAAGGCTCCCTATCTCTCCTGTCTCTCTTTGTCTCTTGAGCCATTCTTACAGTCTCTTTCTTATCCCCAGTACAGCAACTGGGTCAATTGGTGATACTATGGTACTTGTAGTACACTTAGTTTTGGTCCACTAATCAGAGTGAAAAAGCAGAAACGATATACTAACTGGCAAATTACGGTTATAAAGTTTTTGGTCAATAGATTTGGGATCAATAGTAAAGATATTTACAATGTTACAAAAGATTTCAATATCCAATAAATGCTGTTCTTTTCAACTTCTATTCATCAAAGAAACAAATATTAAAGAGCAACATGCAGGTTGAATTTATAACTGAATTAATACTTGATATTGTCTGAAGAGGTCTTTTAAAAAAACACATGTAGAAATTACTAATGAAATCTCATTTGATGTAGAGATTTTGATGAAAATGTGGCTGGCTCTGGAATACGCCTTTCCCGCTAGCAACGCGTCATATGACGTAGGCCGAGGCAAACAAGAGCTCGCGTTCAGCTGTAGTTAGAGCGGTAGTGAGAGACAGAGAACGTTTCAGATCGAGTTTTAGAGATGCCATAATGGTAAATTGTAGTGTTTGTGCTTGTTGCACGAATTCCAGCCTGTCAGGACATCGTGTCCATCATTTTCCTTCTAGGAAAAACAAGGCTTTTCGTTCTTGGGTGTGTTTTGTGCAGGTGAAAAGATTAGACTTCACTGCCGCGTCTGTCACCACACACTCGGTCGTTTGTAACGCACATTTCACTCCGGAGAATTATAGACCTGGAGATTTTTTGCATCACAGACAGATGGTTTAATTAATACGGCTTTGCAAACATTGCATTTTGCTCCTGTTCTACGGTGTTTCCAGTGTGAAGTATATACACACAGCTCAATGCTATCCTGCTTGCTGGCTGCAAACTGCGGAGTGGATTTCCTGAGGGGGGTCTCTGTGTCTCATTGAGCCGCGCCTCCGTTCAGGAAATCCACTCCACAGTTTGCAGCCAGCTAGCAGACTCGCCGGTGGGAATCACTTTTGGAGTCATTTCATTAGGATATCGGATATCTCAGCAGGTTGGATCGGAAAAATCCGATACATGAATTACACTGGTATCTTTCCCGGTCCCGATACTGGATCGGGTCGGCCCCATCCCTACCTGTGGGCTATCATAGGCACGCTCGTCAACATCGGAGAACTCGGTTTCTTCATTCACATCCATTGTAACCTGAGCTTGAACTTGACCAGACTCCCTCGCCGATCGTCACTTCCGGTTAGTGCTTTACAGACGCGGAAGTTATTTTATCACAATTTATCTCAAAATATCGTTAATGGCGAGATATATATTACTCCAGTTAAGAATATCTAGTTGTTCTATCATCAACATACACTATGCTATATAGGGGTGTCCAACCTGCATGTTGCTCTTTAAAGCTACACTGTGTGATTTTTACCCCCATCTAGCGGTGAAAAGGTATATGACCATCCAGTGAATATTAGTTTCTGTTCCTCTCAATTCCGATTTCGTTTAAACTCCTACGGTGGCCAATGTAGTCCAAGATTAACATGGCTTCCAGTTTGACCTCGTCCACATTCGACACGGTGCCATCGAGTGTTAAAACGCGAAAGGCGAAGCTTGAATTAACGGGTTTGTCCCTCTTTGGCTAATGTACTTTCAAGATGGAGGGGCAACATGGCGACCGACATTAGAACCCCTTGCCCGTATGTATTTTCAATGGCATATTATACACTCACGAGAATACTTTATTACTTGAACGAATTAAATACACATTAATGAGCACATATATTTTTGAAAGAACTAAGTGTTTTTAGCTAAGAATAAACTAAAAAAATTTACACAGTGTAGCTTTAAGCAGTGCAACTGTTTTCAACATTGATGATAAGTAATTTTACTCGAGCAGCAAATCAGCATATTGACATGATTTCTGAAAGATAACGTGACACTGACAAATAATTAAAAAAAAATGTGTATATATATATGGTACATACATTTTTTCCCCTTTTAGAAACATGTCTTAACAGTGCAACTTTAATTATTGTATATTTTATTGATTAAATATTTATTTTTTTAACAGTGCAAATGTCCTCTTTTTTTTGTTGTTGATGGAACTCCTAGAATCGCTTCTAGTTCTTGCAATTTCTTTGTCTTGATAAAAATCCAACTTTTTCCTCCTTCCTCATGCTCCTCCTCTTTCCCCCATTTCTTCTCACTTCAAGGGGGACCAACAGAAACAAAAGCAAACAAAGCTATTTATAACGCTCGCTGCCTCTCAAGTGACTGAATGCACCACACTGTACACAACACGAGTAGAGGGGGATGCTGGGGAGAGAAGAGGACGAATGAGCAGCGGAGAGCAGGAATGGGTGGTGTCTTCTTTAGATATGTTGGGAATAACTAACAGGATCTAATTCCCAGTCCAATAAATTAGATAGATGGTAAAACTACATTAGGAGCTCTGTAGGCGCTCGACTGTAGCTTAATAATTTGATGAATAATATTTGAAAACTCATTAAAAATGCAACAACACCATAAGATTGGAAAATGTGGCTGTTCTTTTAGTATTATTTATATACCATTTATTACTTTTTTAAATTAGCTTTTATTTTTATATTGTCTCTTCATTTTAATATTTTTTTTTTGTAATTTTTATTAGTTTACCTTTAATTTATTCCATTTTAGTTGTAGTAATTTAAGTAGGCTACTTAAAAAAACTGAAACAAAAACTAGAAATAAATGTACGTTTTTCATCTAATATTTAAATTTATAATAGTAATAATAGTTCTAGTTAAGACAACATTTTTTGTTGTTGAAAATCTTCCTCTTCATAGCTTTCAAATCTCGTTTACGTTCATGTTCAGAAATGGCCTGGTTTGATATCATTGATTCTCAAAATATGGTGAATAATTACTTTTATTAGTCTTAAATTTCTTAAATTTCAGTCTTAAATTTCAACACCTGTGTTCATCGTTCTGGAGCCCTGTATAGTATGACTTAAAATGCTCTAAATATAGCTCATACTTTGGTGGCACTTTCATGTTGTTGTTTTTCATAAACTGCTTTTGTAAGGGAAGAAAAAACTTGTGAAGATTTAATAAAGTCCATTTAGTTTTTCAAAGCAGCTTCGTGAAGTCATAAATCCCACAGCCAGCAAGCCAAAGACAACTGTGGTGAGGAAAAAACTCCTTTAGATGTCAAGGTATGAAGACAAAAAGCCTTAAAAGGGTGAAGCCTAACACAAGGGTGAATAAATGATGACAGAATTTTTAATTTTGGATGAACTATTGCTTTAAAGCTCAAGACTGGTAACTGGAAGGTTGCTGGTTCAATCCCTTCGAGGAGCAAACCTCGAGCAATCATTATTTTGCCCTTTGAGAAAGCCACTTAACCCCAGGGGTTGTCTCTCTAATAAGTGTGCTGTATGTCACTTTGGATAATCATCTGCTTAATGACTGCTTACTTATGCGAGCATGTGCATTCTGCTTGATCCTCAGGCGGAGTCAGAGGGATTCTCACATTTCCACCTCTACGTGTGCGCCGCCTTCCTCATCAAATGGCGGAAAGAGATCCTCTCCATGCTGGACTTTCAGGTACCGATATGTTTCCGTGTTTGGTGCATGTCACGGCCGCTGGGCTCGTTGAATGAGCTTAGGTCGTTTACATGTGACTGTCTGCATGTCTTCCCACACATGCATGCATCACTTAAAAGCGTCCCGGCCGTCACTTATCCCAAGACTATCGGAATAATTGGCCCTCCAGTGGAGAGGCCTCGGCTGTAACCGAATTTCACAGACCAGCGGATTCACCACACCTCAGCGCCCGCGAAACGAGAACGTTCTGTTACTTGCCCTCATTCTCTCTTTCGAAGGATCTCCACGCCTCGGCTCCGTCTCTGATTCTCTCGTTTATTATTTGCCTCATTTCAGGTCGGGTAGAGAAGGGTTTGATGAACAGCTATTTGAGCTTGCGTTTATACTCGGGCTGTCAATGGTTTCAAATAATCACATTTATTCATATATGGACTGATGATCGTGTTCACATGATCGCTTTCACAAATTTGCTTATTTGATTTTTAAAAACTTCTATAAATAGTAATAATGATATTTATATTTATTGTTGTTGTTGAGGAAATCTGTGATGCGATCATATGAAAATTCTTCAAATATTTAAGACAAAAATATTAATCTTAATTAAAATTAAATGTAGTAGTAATAATAATAGTAACGATAAATAATTAATATATTTTATTAAGATAGTTAAGTCTAAAATATTTTAGGAATTTCCCCACGATCGCTATCACATATTTCCTTACTAGATTTTAAATAGTAATATATAAATAACATAAATATTTTATTATAGAATATAATTGTTATTATCATTATTGTTATTAATAAGAATCTTTTATACCAATATTTTATTTTTATTCAATATTTTATTGTAGATTCAGTATTTACATTTTTATAGTAGATTTAAAATATATATATTATATATTATTAATATATATATATAATATATATATATATATATATATATATATATATATATATATATATAAATATAATACTTTGTTTGATTTTTTCCATAAGTGTAAATTAGATTCTGTAACCGTACATAAGATTGCACATTGAGGGCGACTTTCACTTGTAGGTGATATTTCAGACTTGTTGAGCTTTGATGGTTATTAGTTTACTCCTACAAAGACCGCAAATGTCCCATCTGGATTTGATTTATTAATAAATTACTGAGGTGTTTCTCCATTATTTACTGATAAATGAGCTTCTGTTTACAGGATTGTTGTGCCTGAGATTTGAACAAGAAAAAAAAAATGAAACCATTGTTGGTTAATGCGTAATAGTTTTAAGTCAATTTAACCATGTCAAACATCTTTGATCAGTCTAACTTAGTTTATATTCATGCTGGACTACTCGGTCAATATATATATCTGTTGTGATGAGCACCTTTATTTTATTTTTATCCCAAAGCTCAAAGGCAGTTAGCAACTTTAAAATCAATGATTTTCAGCTTATAAGCTACTGTGCAAAAATGACCAGACGGAAGAACCCGAGATCTGATCTTACACAGAGTGAAGCTGATTATGATAGATCTGTTCTTGTGCACTTACAGCAGCTGTAGGTGGTGGAGTTAACACACAAGCAGTGACCTAAGAGCAGCACCAATCATGAATCACGTTATCCTAACATTGTAATCATGCCGTGATTACAAGCATTTCCAGTTGAGAACAGTAAAAATGCATTTCTAAGAATAAGTAATGGCCAGGAAACCGTATTTTGAGGTGGAAGGCTGCTATCAGCAGATTGACGGAGCTCTTTAAATGATCCAGTTTTACAGAATGTGTATTTATGTCTTTTCAGAGCCTGCTAATTCTCCTGCAGAACCTTCCCACAATACACTGGGGCAACGAAGAGGTGGGTTTACTACTGGCAGAGGCTTACAGACTCAAATACATGTTCGCTGACGCTCCGAGCCACTACAAGAGATGAGAACCCGTAACCGGACTCTGCAAACCCAGACGATGATCTGACCTAACAACGACACTTCTTCGCTCGGTTTAATCTGACACAGTGAAGTTAGAGCTCTCCAATTTCGCCAATGACGTCAAATTTGTGTCATCGTCTGTTGCAATTCACAATAAAGAATGAGACGGCGTAAACAACCACGAACAAAACAGATATTTTGGAAAGAAACCGCAATCTTGATGGCTGACAGTTCAATTTGCCTGCAGATGACTTTAGAAGATAACTGACAACGAGATGCCAAGCGCTGAGGAAAAGAAAGCGCTTATTTGAGCGTATCAGAGTAAAAACCGAAGGACATGACATACTAGCATCGCTTCTCCGAAGGCTTCCTCCATTTGTTACCTCAGATGTGAAGAAACCATCTCTCTCGGTTTTATTTTGTGGCAGATCGTTTTTTCCCCCTGATGTTCTCTTGCTTTGTGTTATTAGAGCATAATGTGATCTCCTCTGACCTTTTGCTCATTGCGACATTGATTGTACCACACGCAGGTACACGGGTCGATTCCCGTTGAAATCACTCGGAGACGGTGTTATTGAAGCTCTGCAATACATGAAACTATGGCAGCCGTAAAGGGTCATTTCTCAAGAGACACAGCCAAGCATTAGAGATTCGAAGGATCAATATGCAACCTCCAGAGGATGTGTTCGGGTTTTGTTTTGGGTTTTTACGTTTTATTAGAATCGTCAGACTGTGTATATTAACAATCAAACATGAGAATCTAATCTTTTAAAGTGGCTTTGTATTCGTATGAAGCTCTTGCACAATTATTTCTTATTACTTTTAGAGCTTTAGTATAAGCGTTCGACGACTACTATTGAGGTAACGTTTCAGCGAAGACGGCTGAATCAAACTGCAGTGAAATATTAATGTGCTTTTATAAAGAATGAATCAGTGTGATGTGAGGTCAGCATATGAGACCACAGGACTGGAGTCGTGTCGAAAGAATCTACTGAGTTGGAGACGGACTGAAGGGTTTTGGTTTTCTCTGTGTGGTACTGAAGCGTGGCTGGGTAATACCTGGCAGACACGCTTCAAGCTGCACAAATCATAATCTTAAATACTGTCGAAGAACAGTATGAAGTCTCAAAGCACTGTGAAAAGGCATCTACCATTCGCACGTCCATTTAATCTCCCCCCGGCAACCAAATTATGCAGATGCGTATGCTAATCAGATGTAGATGATCTGATTATCTCCCCTTTCCCTTTGAACCCTTGTTTCACCTCTCGGTATATTTATTAACTCCGACTGATTCGTTTTGATTGGTGATTAATTGTTGAAGTTCTGAATCTTTCCAAAGTAGATGTGTGATCTTTATAAACGAAATGATTTTCTCTGGCTTATCAAAAGCAAATATTTTCATTAAAAACCTCTAATCATTTGGTATAACTTTTCGGACCAACACCCTGCATGGATAATCTGAATAATAAATGAAATAAGTGTCTTTCTGCTTTAATTATTGAAGCGAATGGATGGTATTGATTAGAGGAAGGTGTCAGAATCAGTTAAAAGTGATGCTGTTGAACTTCTAGCTCAGCGCTGTGGAGGATTTTGAGTTTGCGGATGTTAAACGCTTGAATAATGTACATTTTGTCGGCTCGCTGTCCTTGTTCATCCATCAGTGACATTTGAAACCACCTGCGCCGTACGGTCTTGCTGTTACAATCTATTTTTGATGAAGCATTTGCAGTGCTGCACTCTTATTTTCAAGTGAACTGGAATGTATTTTTTTCTTTCAGTGTATGTCTTTAGGTTTATGTCTTTGCATACTTTAATGAGCTGATACTCACTCCAGAGATAATTAGTTTGCTCGTCACCTCTTTAAAGTGCGCTAATGAAAGGGTGACTTATTGTCAAGGGTTGGGATTGCTGACCCTGGTGAGGAGATGAGGCGGTAATTATTCATGAGACACACTGAGTGAATTTACAGATTTGTTCCTATTTTTAGTCTTTTGAATGTTATTAAAGTCAACATGAAATCAAAATGGGCACCATTTACTTCCTAATATTTTTTTATTACACATTTAATAGACTTAATTGCTGGTCTTATTGTCTGCGATTCATTAGTGCACATTGTGATTTGGACTTCATAATCTTCATCACTGCCTCTGAAACACGTTTTCTTTTCTGCTGATGTCTGATGGACAAAGTTAATCTGGCTCTTGTTCAGGGACTTGTCAAAAGTGTAACATGTTACACTAGCTAATCAAAAAAAAAAAGCTTTTCTTAATCGGTTATTGCTGTGGTAAGTACTGTACACTGCAGGTCAAAGGTTTGGGGGTTGGTAAGATTTGTTTTTAATGTTTTTGAAAAGTCTTTTATGCTTAGCCAGGCTGCATTTATTTGATCAGAAATATAGTAAAAACTATATATATCACAATTTACAAACTGTTTGTTTGTCATTCCTGTGAAAGCTGAATTTTCAGCATCATCACTCCAGTCTTCAGTGTCACATGATCCTTTAGAAATCATTCTAGAAACATTTATTATTATTATCTTTATTGAAAACAGTTATGCTGTTTAATAATTTTGTGAAGGCTATGATACATTTTTTTCAGGATTAGTCAATGAATAGAAAGTTTAGCATTTATTTGAATTATGGGTAACACTTTATTTGAAGGGGTGTGCATAAGACTGACATGACACTGTCATAAACATGACATAACACCTGTCATAAACATGAAGGAGTCTTTATGAATGTTTATGACTGTTGTCATTAAGTGTCATTCGGTAAATTATGACACTTTCAATGCAAAGTTGACATTGTTTAAAATGTCTTTGTTATGACAACTTGACATTACCCAAGACAAAAATGTCTTGATTATGACAACTTGACATTAACAAAGACAGAAATGTCTTTGTTATGACAACTTGACATTAACCGAGAAATCATAACCTGTCAACCTGTCACAACTTTGGCCGTCATGACACCATTATAACTGTGTCATGAATATTTTACTTGTCCTCAAGTAAAGTGGAACACATTGTACTAGTTATAAAGATGTCATTAAGGGTTATTACACTGCAAAATGCTTGAAGTTTGATAAATAGACCTGTTATGACATATTTGTGACAGGTTGACAGGTTATGATTTATTGGTTAATATCAAGTTGTCATAACAAAGACATTTCTGTCTTTGTTAATGTCAAGTTGTCATAATCAAGACATTTTTGTCTTGGGTAATGTCAAGTTGTCATAACAAAGACATTTTTGTCTTTGTTAATGTCAAGTTGTCATAACAAAGAGATTTTAAACAATGTCAACTTTGCATTAAAAGTGTCATAATTTACCGAATGACACTTAATGACAACAGTCATAAACATTCATAAAGACTCCTTCATGTTCATGACAGGTGTTATGTCATGTTTATGACAGTGTCATGTCAGTCTTATGCACACCCCTTCAAATAAAGTGTTACCGAATTATGAATAACTTTAAAAATGTCTTTACTGTCATTTTTGAATCATTTAATTAATCCTTGCTGCATAAAAGTATTAATGCTCTTTTGAACAGTAGTGTACACTGTAAAAGCAATTTACATTCATTTCTATTAGAGAACCCATAAAGCTGTCTCAGCCAATACAAAGGCTTTATTTAAGAAGGAAGATATGATTGTGCATCAGTTTAGGATCTCGTATGATGATGCAGATGATGTTTCAGACACGCATTAGTCCTTCACTGTACACTGCAAACTCACATTCAGCTTCATTCTGGTACAGTATATAACGCTCACTTTCTATCATCCAATCAATTCCTGATGGATAAAATATTAATGTCCACTCTGCATTTTGTTCTGGAATATTATGTTCCACTTAAATCGGTTGCCATTTTGCTTTTGAAATGCCATTTCATGTTGACTTTTACAATTCTGGGCATCTTTCATCATGAATGTTTTAAGCAGTTTCTCAGACACATCTGATTGTATTACATCTATTGCCTTTTCCTGCATGTGCATTCATACCTTGTTTTTGCAAGTACACATTAAACCACTGTTTTTTGATGATTTCATCTGCTTATGGTACAAATGATGAGTATTATCTTATTGTGAATATTAGGCCCTGTTTACACCTGTTTTTGTCAATCCGATCACAAGTGGACAGGGCTAAATACAGGAGGAAACGGAGTCTAAAACTTTTTGAGCTTGTCCACTTTCAACCACTTCCAGAGATAGTCGAGAACGCATTGGACGGGATTGCTTTCGTAGTGTAAATGCTCATGTGTTCGAACAGCCACAAAAGACTGTCTACTCTACGCCTACTAATGTGTAAACATTATTGGAAGTGCGCTAGCCAGACGGGATTTAAACTGTTGGCTGAAGACCCAAGTTTGGTTTGAAGACGAAAAAATTACAAAGCACAATGTTTTCTCACCATTCCTGATTTCCCGGTTGCATTTGCTTGAGCTTATTTCGTCCATTAGATCAATAGATCTGAAAAAGCCCATACGTTTACGCACCCATAGACCCTTCCCTCGAAAAAAATCAGGACAGAAGTGGTTAAAAGTGGACAAAAGAGAGGGATTAAAACATCAGGTGTAAACGGGAATGTGCTCCCTCATTTACTTTTGATCCGATTGACCAACACGCATCTTAACAGTGTAAACACGGCCTTACTCGTGTTGTTCATGAATTCATATATTCAACATGACATCATGACTTTTGCGTAAACATACACGCCACTTTCAAGTCAAGTGGCGTGTTATTTATACGCATTTTGAGCTATCCGCGTGTACGCGTGTATATCTACGCCGTTATGTCCGAGTGATTCCGCGTGTATGTACACGCCGTTAAAAATCCGAGCGAAATAAAGCCAAAATTTTGATATACATCTGGGGAGCGATAGTTTTCTTACTAGGATGGCAGGGAAAGACTTATAAATGGTATTAACCAGTGACGGGTAGGTTTAGGGACGGGGTTGGAGTAGGTCATATATTTGTATATGGGTGGATGACGGATAAGGATTTAAAATGTGAAAAAAAATAAAACTGGCAAAAAGTTCTAATTTTAGGATTTTCTATACTTATTAGAGTGTTGTGTATGTAATGCAATGACATTTACATATTTCAAGAATGTAATTAACCATTTTTTTGGTGAATCAGATCTTTTTCTCCATGAAAATGTCATTCCTGGGTAACGTAATGAATTTTTTAATTAATTACATTTCTACCATTGTTGGCATATACAAATGTACTGATATCCATAATTGGAGCTCAACAAACAATTAGTGCTCGGAAAACTACATTTTAATTATAATTAATATAATCAATTTGGGATTTCATATAGACATATGCTCATTTTTGGCTGCTGATAACTCAAAATTTAGAACCAAATTAAGAAAAAAGCTGGGAAATGTTTAAAAATGTTTTCCAATAAAGTAAATAAGACTTGTTTTATCCTTAACTCAACAAAAAAACAGAATTGTGTAATCTAACACACAAATACGGGTTAAATTACTTTCCTGTGTCATTGTTAGCCGGAATGACATACTGTTAGACGGAAGGACATTCTGCAGTATTTTTCAGGATTACCATGAAAACCATTCTCAGTATCATGTTTCCATCCAACACTCAATTTTGAAACAAAGTAAAAAACACTAAAACTTTTTTTTAATAATTAAAAACGTGTCAATCAACATTGTTTTATGTAAATTGATTAATTCAGCCAACACTTAAATGCAACAGCATTTTCATACATTTTGTGATAAAACATTAACATATTTTATAAATACAGATATAAATCTTTATTCTTGATTTAAAAGCATATCTAGGCCTATAATGTGTTTAATAATTGTATTTTCATACTTTATTAATTATCAATTATCAATTTAGCATTTCTAAATGAAGTATTGCATTATTTACAAACCAGCAAGAACTGTCAGTGGTTCCTAAGATCACTTAGAAAGTGTAAGTAAATGATTAATAAACTATTAAAATGTACATTCAAATACATATTATTTAAACATATAGTAGTTAGTTACTTAGTGTGTTAGTAAATGCTTTATTAACATGTATTTCTACTGTAATTCAGGGTTAATTCATGTTGACAAAGCATTTAGTAGTGGTCAGTTAACAATATTGTGAGCTCATCTAAAGTGAGGACTAGTTATGCCTTGTAACACATTTATAAAGGAGATTTAAAGACTCAAATTTTCTTCTAAACAGAAAAAAGAAACAACACAGTGATACAGAACATAGAAATAAATCTCCTTTATAAATGCTTTACAACTTACAAGGCATACCTCCCCACTTTAGATGAGCTCACACAAATAGTTAACTGACCACAACTAAATGCTTTATAACTACCCGAATTAACCCTGAATTACAGTAGAAATACATGTTAATAAAGCATTTACTAACACACTAGTAACTATTACTATATGTCTAAATAATGTTTTTTTATAAGATGTCTTTATAACTACCTGAATTTACTACATTTACTCACACTTTCTAAGTAATCTTATGAATCACTTATCAACTCCCAAACAACTGGTTTGTAAATAATGCTATACTTCACTTAGAAATTATAAATTGATCATTAACAAAGTATGAAAATACAATTATTAAACATTATAGATATGCTTATAAATCAAGAATAAAGCATTTATAGCTGTATTTAGAAACTGCTTATAAATGTCTTTTAATGCTTTATAAATTATGAATTAACCGTTTACTAATGCTTAACTAATAATTAATAGCATGCAATTATTTTAAAGTGTTACCAAAATGGGGTACAGTTAATAAATGTGACTACATTATTCGTGATTTGACCATTAACATTACAAAATTCAATTCAAAGATAATTGAATGTGGCTCATTGAATCATATGAAATCAAGATGAATGACAGCAAAAATATGGCAAAAAACATACAATTACGTAAATAATGTTAATGTTAATAATATAACTAAAATAACTATGCCTAAAAGTTTACAAATGTTAATTAAAAACTATATTGTTACACATATGTCATTCTGGATAACGGATGACATGTCCTGGCTAACGGAGGTTTTTTGTTATCCAAGAATGACATGTTGTTATCCAGGAATGACAAAACAGATATGTTTTCTTTATAATCAGGCACTAACTTAACCACCTATGGAAAACTACAACTTAGCTATCATCGCTATAAGGTAATCTTTTACATCAAATATATAGTTTTTAAATATAAAAATATTATAAACGTTTTATTAGTGTTATCCAAAAGGACACACGATATTGCTGCAAAGTGCACCAGTGACCGAAAAGGTCAAAATATCAACATTTTAACAGAAGCTTACTCAAATTTGCACATGTTCTGTTGCTTCTTCAGGGTCTTCTTTTTGATACAATATTATGTCACATGACATACCAAAATGCATTATGGTCCAAAATGGTCATTTATGTCTGTTATCCAGGAATGACATTAGAGAAATCACAATTTGGAGACAAAAGTCTTTATGTTATAAAAATGTAAATAAACTTATAAGTATTATCACTATATTTGTAGGTATCGTTGAAAACATCAATACAATTATGCCCAAGTAGATTATAAATACTTTTATTTATATTTTTTACATTTTTGTCATATTTTTGTATTCAGATTTTAAGCCGGGACAGTTACCCGGAATGACATTTTGGGACTTTTGAGCTCAATAGTTCCTTCAAGATTAATTATTTATATTAAATTCTCACATGAGTAATTAAAGAGGGGGAAGTTGAGTCATTTAATGAAGTGCATTTAAAAATACATTTTTAATATAATGAATATGCTTTGGACACCAGAATTGACACGCCACGTCATTGACCCATATACAGTAATGTAACGTTAAGTTAACGGCGTTCATAAACACGCTGAAAAGCGATTTTGCGTGTTGATAGCACGCCAAAAATGGAAATAGGAATTGGCGTGTCATACATACGCAGTTTCATGAGATCAGTCTGATATATTTGTTGTTTTGTTTTTTTACTTATTTCTGGCCTTTTGATTTTGAGCGAGCCAACTGTGGTTAATAGAATTGTTTCCTTTGTTTTCATAGCTTTCCCTTTCTTTTGTAGAAGAAAAGAAAACGTGTGCGCCCTGCCGGTACGACCACCATGTCTATTTATAGACATGTCCTCTACGTCTTAAGTTATTTGTCTCCTTAATGCTTTTCCCATCTCTCCATTTTGGGCCCTCCGCTTGTCATCCATTCCATCCATCGGGGCTGTGTTTGAAAGATATGCTTTAGTTCTTTTTTGATTTATTCAAAACGTACTCTATAATTTTAGGATCAAATATTTGCCTTTGGTCTGCAAATAGAAATGGTGCTTCTCGTTGTATTAGTCATTCTACTTGTGGAGAGTGTTTTTTTTTTTTTTTTGTTGTTGTAGTTTTATGATAATGTAGATGTGAAAGAACAGTACTGTGGTTTATGCAGTTCATAGCGTCATGATTGTTTTCACAGTTTGCAATGCAAATGAGTCTCTGTCGCAGCTTCATGGTGCGTCCTGATGCCAGATCTCTGTTGTTCTTTTATTTGTGTTGTTTTCCCCTCCGCGTTAAATGCCAAAATCCCCGAGTCATTGGGTTCTTATTGCTTAATCAGTGCTTTTGTAGTCCACTCTGCTTTTAGCCTTAAAGAAAAGAGGAAATGTGGGAGTTTTCTGCTGTATGTTTGATTTTTGGATTCTATTAAACTGTTAGTACTCTGTTTTAATTTGGTTATTGTGTGTGTGTGTGTGTGTGTGTGTGTGTGTGTGTGTGAAGAATGACCGTGTCCTCTTGATGAGTCCAGGCAGCTGACGCTCGGAAGTGCCCTGTGGAAATGTCAGCTGTAATTAGCGCTTGTTAAGCAAATGGCGGGGTTAATGACCTCGTCGTCTCCCTGCCCACAGCCAGTCTGTTGACTGACTGCGACCAAACCGCCATTAAACATGTATTATTCAATTTGACCGTTCCGTCCAAGGTGTTGATGGCCATTCCAGGATGCTGCGAATTTCGGGGGGAATTATGGGACATTAGAACAGCTAATTGTGCAGTTCGCCGTTTATTTTTAGCCGTCCTGTCGAACATCGGGACAGTCGAGGGGGGAGGGGGAGACACCAAAGGACAAAAGGTGATTTCACAGACATGCCGTAAGTAAGTCCACAGAGACAGTGTACTGAGAGAGAGTGTGCTGACGGACTGGCAGGGGAAGTGTTTTGGGCCTCTGCGGTACGCTGTCCTTATGAGAAATGACGAGGGAAGATTTTTAAATGAGTCATTTTGAATTATGTGAAATGTTTGGCCTTTACATGTCAGCAGCTTTAGGGGGATCTATGTTGGAGCAAACCGAAGGTAACGGCACGCAACCAACTGCACACAGTGACAGAACAACGCAAGATTTGGTTAAAGGGTTGGATTTTTAGGCATTAAAGGGATAGTTCACCCAAAAATGCAAATTCTGTCATCATTTACTCACCCTCAAGCTGTTCCAAACCAGTATGAATTTCTTTTCTCTGCTGAACACAAAAGAAGATTTTTTTGAAGAATATTGGTAACCAACTAGTTGATGGGCCCCATTGACTTGCATAGTATGGGGGGGGGGGGGGGGGGGGGGGGGGGGAATACTAATGGAAGGCAATCTTCTTTTGTGTTCAGCAGAAGAAATTAATTCATACAAGTTTGGAACAACTTGAGGGTGAGAATTTTCATTTTTGGGTGAATTATCACTTTAACTCTTTTAACTGTGGTAAAAACGCATATACGTTTTTGTTGTTGCAATGGCCTAGGTTGACAAGAGGGATGTAGAAGTATTTAAAGGGGACATATCATGCTAAATCTACTTTTTTAGCCCTTAAATGCCTTTTGTTGTATATTTGGAGTGTTTATAAGTACAGAAAAGTTGAAATCAGTCTCTTCGGGAACTTCGTTGATATCTTTATATTCCGTTTTGGTCACATTTTTCAACCGGTTTAGATTTTTCTATAATCTATGACGTTTTGTGAACTATTACGTCAAAGTATTTGCAGCGGAACTGCCAAATAAGGACATCGACTTCCGGCCAAACACTTTGAGCAATCCGCCATTTTTATTTCTCGCTGCAATTTTGTAGTCCAAGTATGCAGAAGTTACGAGAGGGTAAGTTACGTCAACATGTTCGGTTGTTGGATGTA
The DNA here is from genome assembly GCA_036326025.1 of Chrosomus eos. Lineage (NCBI taxonomy): Eukaryota > Metazoa > Chordata > Actinopteri > Cypriniformes > Leuciscidae > Chrosomus > Chrosomus eos. Next base: position 31,542,896 of record CM070836.1, on the reverse strand, counting down.
GCAACCCACATGCTTCATTACACCGTCTGCCAGCATCAGAACCTCTTCGAAGTGCCTGTTTGAGTTTTATTTTTCACGGAAATGTACCCACATCTGTGAGTAAAGTCATGTTTGTGTGCGCGAATCACTTCATGGATAACCAACGTCACTTCAGCAACCTCCGCCAGTATAAAGAAGGATTTGCCGATAGACTTCGTCTGATTGAGGGGTCAGTTCCTTCTATCTTTGGAGACGACGAACAAAGCACTTCGGTAAGCTGTAAATAACGTAACTTACTACTCTTCTTAAAACACTCGGTGGTCATGGTTTAGCAGTTGTCTTGTTAGTGTGCTTGTTTTAAGAGAAATAATCGACTTTTCTTTAATTGTTTATAATATAACTTATATTTTGTTTTGTGAGTATTAAATAGTCGTTGTAAATCATGCAGTATTGTAGTAGTGGGCATGGATGCAGAACTTACTGTAAATACAGTAACACACCATTGCGATACATCCATATGAAGACGTTGTTCTGCAGGTTCGTCTTCTTTATTTTCATCTCGCTCCGACTGTGGCTCGAACATGTTAGGCTTGATGGACAAGTCTTCCGTTTTTGACATTTTGTTAATAACATGTGAATAAAAAGTTTCTGTTCAGCTAGGCTAGATAATCGCATCTCTATAAAACTACAAAAATTGCCGAACGGGGTGGAGCTGAACCGAGTGTCACCTCTGCGAGCTGGAGAGGGGGCGGGGTATGAAGTGTCGCATTTGGATTTAAAGAGACCGCACCAAAACGAGTTGATCTCAGACGCACATCAGAAAAGCGGTAGAAAAGTGGCCTGTGGAGCTATAATAATGAGGAATTCAGACCCAAGCATTGCAGTTCTGCTTTATATAGACCACAAATATATGATTTATATGTAAAAAGGAAAGATTTAAAAGCATGATATGTACCCTTTAACATTACACTGGTGACATACCTGAGAGAAAACAGATGTCACGTTAAAGGAGAACTCCGGTCAATTTTAACATTTAGCTAATTTTTCTGTACATTTGGAGTGCTGTCAGTACAGACAAAAACGATAAAAATCGGTGTTGCCTACACCGTGTTATCCTCTTTTTATAATTCGCACCCTGTTGACTTCAATGGGGCAAGTTCTAAACCTGCTTTTAGCCTCTTAACATCCTTGATTTGTCATTACAAGTGCACAGCCATGTGAGTGGTGTTAAGAGTGAACACGGTCAATCTGACTGCAATAGATGTGTAAATAAATAAATAAAATGTTTATTACAGTCAGCAGGTATTTTTGCCAATGAACCCATTTAGGCTGATACAAGACTGTTTTGATCACCCTGTTTATTTTGTGATAATGACCAGCTGACTTTACATTACCCTATGACACGGCTACTTACTAAGCAAAATAAAAAAAATGGACATGAAATATTAATGTTTAAAAAGTGCGTAAAATTGCCAAATTTTAAAAAAATATCCATTAGTAAAATTACATTCAAATTAAGTCCCCTAATAGCTTTAAAATCGAAACGGCCTTTTAATATTTTTACTACATGTAGTAACCTTAGTATGTGGTCATTTATCTTCTGTTAAAACAATAATGCACAACAATTGCTTGCTTTATTCATGACCCTATTAACAATATAACACAGCCTCTCGCTTCATTTTAGATTCTAGCTCCAATTCCCCCCTACTTTCTGTCACTCTCCATCTTTCGGTCTTTCCGCTTGGTTTGCTCTCATGCACAACCCTATTTGCAGGTGGACCATTGTGATCTGTCTAAATATTACTTCTCCAGCGTCCCCGGTGCTCCACGGCCCCCGGAGCTCCCATCCGTCAGGGCTGATGGAGGCGCGAGGCAGGAACCGCTCTCCCATGCAGAAAGCCTCCGTCTACGCCTGAAATATTGATCACAGCAACTCATGGAAGAGCTGCCACCCAAAGCCCGTGACAGCACTCGGGTCACTGTGACAAAGACAGAGGTGAGTGATTTCGTGTGATTAGGTATAGCCAGAGGCACTTGTGGCATTTGCAGTCTCAAGTGTGCTGAAAGGGATGGAAACGAAGAGGGAGAAGAAAGAGAGACAGAGGAAGTGAACCTACTTCTAGATCCTTTCAACCGGAGTGCCATTATTCAGGGCCGCTGATTCAGGAATTCAATAATGGATGGAGTGAGCTCTCTCTTTCTCTGTGGAAGAGTAAAAGCTGCAGCTGAAAGGTCATTGATGCTTCTCTTCCAGTCTCACTCTCTATCCTCATTTCCTCCCGGTTCCCATCCTGTAGCTAATCAGTGACTGACAGCTCAACCCACGTTCTCCCTCTCTCTCTCTCTCTCTCTCTACACACACCTGTGTTTGTCTCTTATCTGCAGATGGAGGGATAATGGTTTGATTGTTGCCTTTGAGTAGTCACTGAACATGTCTGAAGGAACAGAACATTAAGACGCTGTGCCATTAACCGAATGATGTCCTCTGTTCTTTACACAGCCTGAACAGAAGGTCAAGAAGTCAGAGTCGTCATGTTCCACGTGACCGTGTTCTAGCTAGTGCTTATGAACATTCGGGAGGTTTAAAGGTAGAGAGCTGGTTTCTCAGTAAAATGGCTAGTGCTGGCTGAAATCGGCAGTTGCAATCTGATTTCCTTCTGGAATTGGTGCGGCTGCCTATCCTACTTCACAATAGGCCTATAGCATAAAACATTTGTGAATAAAGCTACGTTTCCATTCCATGTGTTCAAGAGAACAACCAGTTCCTGGGAAACTGGCGCAAAATAAAAATGGATTTTTTTTTTTGGTTTTGAATAGCCGCATTTCCATTACAGATTTGCACAAAACTTTTGCAATATTTTCTAAATGTTGATAAAAAATTGTGAATAGCGGCGTTTACATTAACCGATGTTATGTGACTAAAACGTCATTCATTTTTTTACTCTCACGATAAGTCATTCCAAAAATCATGGCAACGATTGCCTGTAAAACCACCTCATGCAAGTGTAAAAAAAAAACTTTTTCGCGATATATTGCGCTCAGCGCAATTTTATTCACGCTGCTAGGCAGCCTGGATTCCATGAACCAGATTTTCGCCTCAGCGAGGGGACCAATCACAGAACGGGGAGGGAACAGCAAGACGATGATGACGTCTATGCGACCCACCGAAGCAGTTTGTTTATATGATCTAACATGGCAGCAGACGCAAAGTTACCTTTTGATGCAGCCTTAGATACACACCATCGTGTACACATAAATCTCTGACCCATCGTCGTCTTCCTCGTCTAATTTCTGTCGCTCTACGTACGTCATCTGGTATAATTGAAACGCTATGAGCTACGTACAGGCGCATTTGATAGACATTCGTAGCACCTAATCAACGGCTCTGGGCATTCGTAAACCACGCCTTAAATATGAGAAAATGAACATGGTTCCCAGACCCACGTCTCAATGAGACGAGGTCTGACGTTAGCCAGGCTAGGAGTTTTTGAGAAATTGCTGTTTCCATTGTGCGTATTTTCAATTCGCGCAATTTGAAGGGTAATGGAAACGTGGCTTCAGAGCGAGCAGCCAAAACGCAAAAAAACGTTATGTTGCATCTTGTGTTCTGAGGCAGATTCCTGGTGTATAAGAAGGCAATCATGTGAGGCGGTTATGTGAGGTCATTATACCCAATCATTTTGATGACTGACTTTGGCTCAGGCATTTCAGAATGATCAAACCAACAGTTGAGATGCTGTGCAATGAAAATTGAGTTATCCAATCACATCCACTGAGGCAAAGTCACATGAGTTTTTTTGCTGTGCATCAAGGGATTTATTCTGTAGGCCTAAATGTGTTTCCGTTGTAGTTTATCTGCACGTTTTCTTATCTGATAAAACAATTATTTAACTCAATTGAGTAAATATGTTTTTATGTGCATTTTTAGAATTGATCCACACCATGCCTTTTCCATCAAGTGTCTTTTTTATCCCAAAATTCGCATAAAATGGATGGAAACTGTTAGTGACACGTTAGTAGAAAGTCTCGAGGACTAAAAGACATCATTAAATACAGACTATAGTACCACAAGGTACACAGAGTAAAAACAGAATTAGCAGTTGGTATTATATACCTAGTGTAACGTGGTGTAAGTAGTGTAAGTGAATAAGTATGTAGGGCTATTATATATTAAGTATTACTATTGTTAAGTTAGGGTTAGGGTTATATATATATATATAGGTAATATAATGTATACAGTAATTTGCACGGAAGTGATATAATAGAAAATGCTTTTAAAAGAGGTAAAGTGGTGTTGAACAAGCAAGCAATTTATTATAAGAGCCAACAATATTTGCAGAGCACAATGGCAAGTTTATGATATCCCTATATAATAATAGCTCAGTCCACTTTTTAATCCTGAAGAATGAAAGAAAATTAGCAGTTCCACTCAAAGGAATGTCTCTGAAATTTACTATGGGTTTTTATAGTGGCAGTTGATTTAGAAGTATAATTAGATCTTTAATTCATAGATAGATTATCCTACAAAAAGTGTAAAGAAATTGTGAATGTGGACGAAATGATTTTGTGCTTTTCTGTTGGTTTAATATAGATATAGATCTTACATAATACATGCAGATAATGTATTATAATTGACTCAGCAGAATTTGCCAAATCTGGTCATATATATCTATTTTGCTTTATCGATCAAGTGTTAAAGGATTAGTTCACTTTTTAAAAAACTTTTGCTGATAATTTACTCACCCCCATGTCATCCAAGATGTCCATGTCTTTCTTTCTTCAGTCGAAAAGAAATTAATGATTTCGATGAAAATATTCCAGGATTTTTCTCCATATAATGGACTTCAATAGTGGCCAAAACGGTTCAAGGTCCAAATGAGTTTTCAGTGCAGGTTAAAATGACTTCAAATGACAAATGACGATACCAGACGATGAATAAGGGTCTTATCTAGCGAAACGATCCGCCATTTCGAAAATAAATAAAACAGTAAAAGTATTATTAGCACAAATGCTCGCCTTGTTCTGTCCTGAGATGTACGTTTGTGATTCTCCTGTTCGAACTCGTTCATTAAAATGAACAAATCTTTTTTCGAGTCATTTCGTTCGTTAAATGAACAAAATGACTCGAAAAAAGACTCGTTCAAAATGAACAAATCTTTTTTCGAGTCATTTCGTTCGTTGAATGAATAAAATGACTCGAAAAAAGATTTGTTCATTTAAATGAACGAGTTCGAACAGGAGAATCACAAACGTACATCTCAGGACAGAACAAGGCGAGCATTGCATGCATGTAAAACTGTTGTTGGGGACTCCCAGAACATTATTAGGAGCATTTTAAATGCCATAATAGGTACCCTTTAAATGTTTCTGACAGTTGAATAAAGCCAGTCTTATTGAATTTGACAACAAACCTGAATTTGACAACAAATTCGTATTGAAATTTCAACCTGCTCTTGCCATTGTTGCGCTCAATCTGCATCAGGCAGTCAGTAGCGCTAATATGATTCCATGGCCAATTTTTGTAAAAAAAAATGCTATTCTTTTTAACTTTATTCATCAAAGAATCATTAAAAAAACTGCATCACAAAACTCCTTTTAAATTGTAATAATATTTCATAATATTACTGTTGTTTACTGTATTCTTGATCAAATAAATGCAGCCGGTGAGCATAAGAGACTTCTTTCAAAAATATTAAATATCTTGTATACGGCCAAAAATCTGCTATATATCATCTAGATATGACCTTCCATATTGATCTGAATACCTCCACCCGCACCCGTTTAATAACTTTAAGTCAACTTTGAGACTCATGTAAGTCCTGTGTTGATTAGAAGTGTTATGAATTAAAATAAAATAATGTTTGCCCCTTTAACTCTGCAGATCTCATATCTCCTGAAGTCTCTAAGGCTGTGCCATTTGGAGGGTGTTATGCAATCCACAACTCAACCAACAAACATCAGACACACATTAGGCTTAAATAAATATCACGAACACAACCTTAGTGTAGTTAGGTGTTCTGTGTGTTTATATAAATATACACTGAAACTGACAACTTTCTGCCAGGTTCTTATGGATCCAGGATCATTCTGGAAGCATTATGTGGATGTTTCTGCAAGTTTTTCTTTACTTTGTTCCCACAGATGGATTGAGATATTTCACGCTTGTACCTCCTACACAATTCTCAGAGTTTGTAATCAGCATATGTTGTGCACACCTTCAAAGAGGTGCTAGTTTGCACATAATAGTCAAACAACAAAAATTGGTGTACTGTATGTGTGCCAAACATTGTAGCAGACAAAGATGGAACGAAATGGTCTTATTTGCATTAGCGTGCATGGTGACTCGAGACATGTTGCACCAGGTTTAACGCCAGTGAAATATGATTAGCTTTCCATTGTTACTAAAGTTTAAAAAAAAGTAATTGTTTGGATTTAACTCTAACCCCGCTAACGTTTTTTGTTGCCAGCCACCACCAGCATTTTTGATAGTTTTCACAAAACTTTCATGGCCCTCGGAATATTTTGTTGTTTGAATATCTGAACATGCAACATAGCAAGAAAGAACAGAGCTTCTGCAATTAAACAACAACAAAAACCCTGTTTTATTAGCTTAATGCAATCCTTTTTTTTTTTTTCATAAATAAAAAACCAACATTTTGAGCAAAAAGCTGAGAAAAACGCATTTTTATCAAAGACTATCCAGATCGGATTCAGAATGATGATCGAAACATAGACGGAGTCCATCAACACACCCAATGCTTCACTATACCTCCTACTGGGTCGACATTTAATTTAATAACATTAGGCAGTTTTGATGTACATGCTGTTTAATGTTGATGATTGCATTATTTTACATATGCATCTGCTTACATATGCTATCGCTTGTTTTTGCTTCTTCTTCACATGTCTTTTTATCAGGAGATTCAGTAGTCTTTCAGAAGATGTGTCACTCCCTACCATATAACAGTGAAAACACGGAAAGCCGGAAATTTTCGTAAAGGGCGGGGAAGGAGTTTAAAAAAAGAAAAGCTTAAGAGTCTATGATTGGATCATTATTGCAGTGATTTTTATGTTACTATCATGTTATATGTTTGGCAACAGTTCTTTTAATCCTAATTGATGGAGTGTGTAGCTTTTCTTAAACAACCATGTAGGAAGACACATCATGGCCATATTCCAGGATGACAATGCCCAGATTCATCAGGCTCAAATTGTGAAAGAATGGTCGGATTTATTGAAAGTCTTTAGGATGTGCTGGAGGAGACTTGCTGGACTCTTGCATTGTCAATACAAGATCTTGAACAAAAATAAATGTTGTGATGTTATTTCTATCAAGAGGTTCATACATTTTTGTTCAAGATCTTGTATTGACAATGCAAGGGTCCAGCACTCTGTAAAGTGTACTCTATCTTTTTGTTCATTATATACTATTTACATTACTATACTTTACTATACTTATACTATTAAGTTTTTTAGTTTAAGTCTTAACTTACATTTATAAAGCAACATTTAGGTTCTGTTTTTATTTGATGTAATTTCAACTTTATTTCAATTGACAAAAAAACAAAATAGTTTTAGTTAACAAAAACAGCACTGGACTAAATGTAAATGTATAGTTGAAGGTTTTCAAATATGAGTAGCTAAAATTTCAAAGTTGTTTCCAAAAACACTGCAAGAAAGTAACAAGGACTGGATTGCAGAAATATGTGGGTGAGTAAATTACATGATTTTCATTTTTCTTTTAGCACAGTCCCATTTATTTGCTCTCATGCATTGAAAAAGTGAATATTACTGCAGAACCGTTATCCGATTCTCCCATGCTAATGCGTATCTCTCTGATGGTCTATGACAGGTGCCAAACAGGCTTTATGAATGTGTAGTGAGGTTATGAATGCAGCCTGAAGTCATGATGAAGGGATTTAGATTGGTTTACAGCTTTAAACTTAATCCTAAATTGGAGGGTTTCCTTCCAAACCCCCACATGGCCCAAATCTCTCAATAAAACATGAGAGAGGCAGCGGTGGAGCCTGAATACATATTTAAACAGGCTATTGAATATAGAGAGAATGTGTCTTTGTGTTTAAATTTGTGTTTTAACAACTGTGCATGCGTGCGTGTTTTCGTTTAGCAGCCTCAATGTCGAGGCACTTCCTGTGATTTCTGTGTCCTGTGTTCTTTCCAGGCTTGCTCGAGTTTCAAACGCGGCCTGATTCAAATATTCCCTTTTTCTTCTTCAAAAACCCATAAAGTGCTGATAAATGGTTTGAAGAGAGAGGCACTAAAAGGGTGAAACTCCAGAGAAGAGACAGAACGGAGTGAGTGCGGTATCAGGTGTGTAAATATATGTGTGTGTGTGAGGCCAGCCCTGTCAGTTGTGTTGGATAAATGATGTGACGGGTGAGAGTGTGCTGGAGTGTTTGAGAGGTGGATGAGTCTGTCACACTGATTGATTTTCTTTCTTCGAGCGGCGCAGGCGTCGATGGGGAATGCAAACAAGTGGCCATCTCACTCTCCACCATCTGCGCTCTGAAGACAGCTTTTCAGCGGCCACAAGCATTCTTCAAACGCTCTTTGGAGAGCAGTTTGGAAAGTCTGTGCTGCTGATATCTCTCTGTTTTAAACTCTAAAGTCTAAACTTTAAAGTCAAAACTTTTTTCAAAGGTTTTTAGAAGTTTGATCTCTTGCACTTTTTGTGAACTAAGGCCATATTCTACGCAAGTATGCAAACATGGACGCCAGTTTTTTGGCCCAGTGTATTGCTAGTGCCTCTTAGGCCCCGTTTACACTGTCAGTGAAATGTGACCCAATTCCGATTTTTTGCTCATATGCGACACAGATCGGATGTGTTCTATGGCAGTGTAAACAGGAAAAAAACGCATGCATTCGGATATTTCGAGATCGGTTTCAGGCCTCGTTCATATGTGGAAATAAATCAGATATAAATCCGATATGTGCCAATGCGACTGTCATGTAAACAGGCAGATCGGATTTTCTGAGGCATTAGGCTACGTCTCCGCGGTTTAATGATGAGAGAAACACAGACGCGCGTCTGCGAGGGGACGGATGGCCCGACAAAACATTGTGTCGTCGTATAGGAGAGGAATGTGGACACATGTTGACACAACATATGAAAGGTTGGCTTGCTCATCCTAAAATTTCGGACCCTCTTCTCCTCGTTAAAGCCTGCCACGATCACATGAAAGTGCGTTTATTGCACAATTTTCTTTCACGTGCCATTTACGTCAAAAATAGTTTTTGCGTGTATGATTTAAAACGCATGTTTACAGTGCGTATCATATGCAAGCAAAAACTATTTTTGGCGTATAAATGGCACGAGAAATAAAATTCGCGCTAGACACTCACTTTCATGAGATCGTGTTTTAGGCTATATGTTCCCACCGGACTCCCAATAGTCCTGCATAATGTGCATATTGCAATATATTGAACATGAATATATAATGTGTTTATATAGCCTATCATAAAATATATGCAATTTTATTATTTATAAATAACCACCACAATGTATTGCGATTTATATGGGAAAAATGTATTGATAATATATATAAAGATATAGTGTCACATGTATGTTTAATATATTGTAGAATATATTTTAAGTATATGTAAATATACATGAGATCTCACTGCGCGTTCGTCCATCTGTGCAAGAAGACCCCTTTAAACATGCGCGATGTTTCAGATCTATGTCAAGTGTAAACACATGAATCGGATATGGGTCACGGTCAAAAAAATCGGATATAGGCAACAAATCAGAATTGGGCATCAAGACCTGCAGTGTAAACGAGGCCTTACTTGACTTTTATGTAGTTGTGATGTTACTCCAGTACTCAAGGGGGCACTAGATTTATTTACATCAAAGTCTTCTGTCATATTACTATTGTTACGTTCCCTGACTAACAAAGAATAGGAGTAGGAGTAGTTTGGAGTATCTACTCCTGAACTTTTCTCCTGTTTATTCTTTGTTAGTCAGGGAGAGAGGTAAGATACTTGTCTTTGATTTCATCTTCTTTTTGTTAGGAAAATTAATTGGGTTTAAACTTTAGGAAGCTCCCTTTTGTTTGTTATTTTGGCCTGGCCCTCTCCTGACGATTTGGTTATTATTTAAACTTGTTTATCTGTTTATTGATCCTTGCCTATATTGTAAATATATTGAGCAAGCCTTTGTTGGCCTCTTTTCAAGAAAATAAAAAAAAACTACTTAATCATTCTCTCTTAATTTCCTTTTGTGATCAGGTAAAACTCAAAGGGTGTTGTGTAAATCTGTTAAATATAAAAGTGAAATACAGATAGTGCTGGGATAGAAGAAAAGGAGATTTCTCACATTTATTTTTACATCTTTCATTTATTGTTAGTCCCTCTTTTCCCCTAGACTTGAGAGGGAACGTAACAATTGGGGGCTCGTCCGGGATAGCCGAAGAGGGATCTCTCCTGAACACGGTGTCTTTGGGGCTTTATACCCACTCCTGTTAATCAGAACCAGCTGCAGGTGATTTGGGGCGGTGCCTGGCAGAGAGAGAGAGAGACACACACAGAAGGAGGGGAGAAAACAATCACCAGCACACATAAACTCTAAATATTACGTCATGGGACGTAACACTATGAATGCGAGAAAGCGCAGTGCGCAAAATGGTGGAATTAGTCCCGCCTTCTAAATTAAAGAGCCAGTCGCTAATTGGTAAAGTCATTGCGTCACTGCAGATGCTGTTAGAAGCTCCGGTTGCAAAAGAAAGAGGCTGAATCCGAAATAGCCCCCTATACCCTCAAAAAGGGCATTATTTTAGGGGACAGCCATTTGTCCAAAATTGACACTATGGACATAGTGGACATTATTTAGTGCACTCATTCTATCCCACATTGCACCGCAATAACGAGTAGCCGATGTACGCTCAACACCTGTCTGAATTCGCTCACTTGTTTTTATTAATTTATTCAAGTGAACTGTATTAGTGGACTAATACATATAGGGATATAAATATAATATATAATATAATTGAGGGTTTATGGGGCTATATGGGGCTATTTTGGATTCAGCCACAGTCAGTGTTGTGAGCTGTGCATATGTTTGCGCATGCGAATTAGCTTCACCAGCCTGAAAAATGCAGGTTTTTTTTTTATTTCTGAGACAGTTGTCAGATTTTATTGGTGATTTTAAATATGAAATTTAATCGTAAGCTTGGAGAACAACTGTACAATTTGATGTTTCCCCCATTCAAAGAGATTAGAGCTGTATACTTTCATGACTGAAAATGCTGCCCAAGAGCCGTTTAAAAAAATGGCCACCAAGAGAAATTACTTGCCTTCAATGGACTTTGTTCACATTCATGTACTTGCATACGGTAAATATTTTTTTTATACATTTTTTTTTTTTAAATATAGCTATCCATTTATGTGAATGTGACTAGTCCCTCCAAAATAGTTGGACACTTCTTTTTCACACTTAAAAACATTTTTTTAATTAGCATTGTTTATTTTAGTATTGTTTATATAAAATTATTATATTAAAAAAAAAAATTATTTTAGCTTTATTTTTTAAAGTTTCCATTTTCATTTTAGTTGAAGTTTTAATGTTTTTGTTATGTACTTTTGTCCTTTTAAAAAAAAAAAAAAAATATATATATATATATATATATATATATATATATATATATATATATATATATATTATATATACTTTAAAAATATATACATTTTATTTAATTTTTTTCAGTTTTAGTAGACTAATTGTATTCAACTTAAAAAGCTTATTCAAATTTGAAATGTTGTCTTAGCAACTAACTGAAATAATTATTTTCTTTATCAGTGCCTTTATCAGTGCTAGTTTTAAGTAGTCTGGATGCCAGCCCGAACCCTGGACCACAACATTTTTTGGTCGGGAAGTTCGGTCTGGACTCGATCCATTGAGGAGTAAATATGATCGGTTCAGAAATCGTCGGGCCAATCAAATTGCCTGGGCGGGCTTTATACGATGATGGACTGATGATCTGCAGTTACGTAATCATCACGTCATCAAACGTATTTCTTTTAAAAAATACTTTTCGTGTAGTACTCTGCGAATCCTTACATTATTTTTACAACACCGGCAAAGATCGTTAACACTCATTATTTTTTTACTACTTTTTCCAGAGTGCGTGCATTTGAGTTCTGTTGACAACTATGCAGAGTTTTTTTTTTTTTAATATTATTTGATGTAGGATGTTTTGGCTCAATGTGCATTTCATATGGGCCTACTTTAAAGGTAGAGTAGGCATTTTTTTTTTTTTTATAAACACTTTTTGTTATACTGGTTGGAGCTCTTTTCACATCCTGTAGCAATCAATAGTAAGTGGTCATGTATATCTTCTGTGGAAGTCTCAGGACAGAAAAATGTTATTGTATTGTATAATTATTGTATTCGGTCCGAATGCAATGATACGATGTCCTACCTGCTGTCAGCATAGACATCACACGTCATTGCGTTCCTTAAGGCTATGCAAAGTTGAAGACAGACGTCAGTCACCGAGCACCGCAAACAAAAGCAGTCGCCATTTACAGTTCTTAATGAACCAAAACAACGAACTGATGCTGTATTTGCGTCATTTCTTAACCGAATTACAAGATTAAGAGCTGTTCAGACTCGGATTTATGCGTTTCTATGTCCACACTATCAACAGCAAAATCAATCTTCAGCAGTCAGGTGGTACAACTAGAGCTTTGTAAGTTGTTTGCGTTCATTATTATTGTAATGTTATGTGCTTTATGTAATTAATGTAATTTAATGGCTTCTCTCGTCTCATGACACTTTGCAGACTCTGCTCTGGCTGTGCGAGTTCACGTGTTTTGAAGAAGATTGGAGCTTTTGGAGACTCTCTGATGAGAAGGTGGGATTTCATGCTTTCAAAGCTAACTTGCTAATGGTAGCCTGCTAATTGCCAACCCTACCTTTAAACTGGGTGTTTAACATTAGTTGTGCATATATCCCTGGGTCCTGCCATGTTCATGTGCCTTTATACACCTGAAACTTAAAGGGATACTCCACTTTTTTTGGAAATAGGCTCATTTTACAACTCCCCCAGAGTTAAACAGTTGAGTTTTACCGTTTTCGAATCCTTTCAGCCGATTTTCTGATATTTAGAAGAATATCAGTAAGCAGACAGTTTCTGGTCTCATTGACTTCCATAGTAGGAAAAACAATATACTATGGGAGTCAATGAGACCAGAAACTGTCTGGTAACTGATATTTTTCTAAATATCAGAAAATCGGCTGAAAGGATTAGAAAACGGTAAAACTCAACTGTTTAACTCTGAGGGAGTTGTAAAATGAGCCTATTTCCAAAAAAAGTGGAGTATCCCTTTAAGAGGTCGAGAAGGACTGAAAGTCTGACTTCAAATGCTGTTCTGTTGCACTTTCTAATTAGGAATTTGGAAATTCTGACTAGCAATCAACCAGTTTCGGTATAATTATATTTTCATTTTATTAAAAAAATATTAATTTTTAAAATGTTTTTGTTATTTAATTAGGCTGTGAAATTCAGACATTGTTTAATGTCAAAAAACCTTGAGGAACACTAAAAAATTACAGTGCACTGCAACATATGGAAGTGCAGTATCCATAACAGTGCTTTTTCTATATTGTTCCTAGGAGACCTCGGATGGCATGCTTCAGGATGTTCCTCGCTGCCGTTTGCCGGATGATAACCTCGGTACGGTGGCCGCCAGCATCCTCCTGCCCTCCGGGCCACACGGCTCTCTCTACAGCTGGAGGTGGTACCCGCAAACATGCCTCTCTCTGACAGGCCTCTCACCAAGATGAATTCATCGCCAGCACGGGTTGAAATACTCTGGCCAAAACAAGTAATTTGATTGCCCCGACCGCAAATTAAGTTAGTGTGATTCAATTTTCGATTTGGAGCTATCCAGCAACCATACATCACAGCAGACATATTTCATTACCCAGCTAAAGCAGGTGGGGGGGTGCAGGTCTCCACAGGAAGACATCATAGCATTGTTATGGCACACGTTCACGTCGCTTACACTGCTTTCCTCCCAGCTACAACGTGGCTATTTATAACACGCAGACACATAGGGCTGTCACCGCACACCTCATGAGCGCATCAGATATATCCAGATAATTGTGATCGTCTCTGTCCGTTCGGTGAGAGATGATGTAAACAGCATTATCGCCTCTGTTTCAGAAAGGAAAAGTGTGTGCGTTTAAGAAAAATGACACGCTACCACAGGGTGATGCAAAACGGCACTTCTTGCAGTTTATGTCTCTGAGAAGTGTTGTCCGTTTCCTTGGTGACTGGCCGTCACTGATTGCACTGACATGAATAATATTCCGAGTGCTATTCGTAGTCTGGAGATGGTTCTGTGAAGAAATTAAATTTTATGTGCCTCGTTTCTGTCCTGGTTGGTTATTATTTTATCATTGCCGGTATTTTTTTTTATATATATTGTTTATACGATTGAAGTATTCATTAATATTTTGAATTAGCTTTTTTTATTTTAGTTGTAGTAATTTTGGTCGGTCCCAATTAGCACACTTATGCACTATTCTGTGCCGTTTTGAAGTATGAATTGAGAAGTGTGTTCACTGAAAATTACAAATAGAAAAAGTGCACTTGACAACATTTTAAAAGTTGGATTTAAGGTATTTTTAAGTGACATTCTTTTCGTCTAATGTGTATATTTTATGTTATTTCAGCTTAATTTCAATGACTGAAATTTCTTGCACACAAAGTATTCTCATCGTTTCGTAAAATTACGGTTAACCCACTGGAGTTACATAGACTATTTTAATGACGTCTTTACTACCTTTCTGGGCCTTGAAAGTTGTAATGACGTTGCTGCCAGTGGAGGGTCTTGGATTTCATCAAAAATATATTAATTTGTGTTCCGAAGATTAATGAAGGTCTTACGAGGTTTGGAATGACATGAGGAGTAATTAATGACAGAAATTTCATTTTTGGGTGAACTATCCCTTTAATAATAACAACATTGATCATAATAACTATGAATCAAAGTGGCATCTGCAAACAAATCTATAATTCATTTTATTTAAGTTTTACTTGTAGTAATTATAGTACTTCAACGATAATTTATTTCTATTTTAGTATGACTTTTTTAGTACTTAATCTTATTTATTTCAGTTAGTTTCCCAGGTAACATTTCTAATTTGCATTTACCTTTTTAAGTCTATTTTTTATTTTATGTCTGCTTTTTTTCAATTACAGAAACTCTGTATCTATCAATCCAAGTGACATCTGCAAGCCAATATTCCAATGTTTGCTTGTGTTCTGGCAAAATGCATGTGGAGTCGTGCCATGTGACAAATACACCCTGAAGTGTGCACTTTAGTGTTCTTATTCAGCATGCACGCTGACTTTTGAATAGTCGCTTATTGGGGGATTTGTAAACAGAATATGGTGTTTAAGTTTGTTGCCCCTTAAGCCGAATGTGGCAATCTATGTTGCGAGATTGGGCTGTTGAAGTAAACAGACTGCATTATATTTCATTATCCTGATCATTTCCCACAGATGTATCTGAAAACATTGATTAAAGTGCGTATAAAGAATTTGTATAGCTCCGGGGAGGAAAAAAGTGGTGTTTGGATCACAGCTGAGGCCGTATTGAATCTGCGGTCAATTAGGAAGATGAAAACACATTTTCTGAGCACATTAAAATAAGAAGAACCCAGTAAGGGGGGAGAGCTGTTTCCATGTTTCTAGTTTGTTAGGCTCAAGGGGAGTTAGTGGAGAACTCTCGCACCCAGTCCATGCTGCTAACCGGTTTAAATACAGCACGAATTTCCTGCGGATCTCGGGCGGTGTAATTGGAAAGGCGTGTTATTGATTACATTGGAGACTATGGCTAATGAATAGATTTAGCTTGAGTTCCCGCTCCTGTTTTTTTCCGCTCTCAGTCAATGACAGTGGCGCCGCAGAGCAACAGGCCGAGATTACTGTAACAATCCTGTTATTCTCTCCTCTAATTAGGACGGGTCACTCTATTTACCGGTATGATGCAATTCATGTTGCGAATGGAACTCGGTCCATTTGCGCTCAGTCATTATTTTCCGGTTTAATGGGGGTGTCGAGACAGGGTTTGTGAGTCCGTGAGGCGGTGAGCTCTTTAAAGACAATTGGACTTGTAATAGACAGAGAAATGCTTGGCCGGTTCATTGCAGATGTTGTTGTCAATTATATGGTACACCTAAACATGTTAAACATGTTAAACATCAATACTTCCGCCTCTCTACTGACACATTATTATTAAAGTAACACCAAGTAGCTTTTCCTCTTCGGTCGCCCTACTGTTGGAAACTAAATTGTCCATTGCTGCTGTCGTAAATAATTTAGCCTACCGTCGCACGCACGCTCGCTGTTTATCCAGCACCGGCTTTAGAATGAACGATGTCCACAGACAAGGTAGAGTATGTTACATGATTTCATGAAAGGATGATGTATTGCGACATCAGAAACGAAGAAAAACAAAATAATGACTATTGTAGCGCTTGACGTAAAGCAGTCGAATTTTGTAGTTCTTTTTGTGCACGGGTTCCTACCCGAAACCCCGAAGTTACATAGTGCCAGTGAAAGCGATACAGACCACGTCAGGCTATGGAGACGTGTCATTTAACTTATTTTAAGTCGATGTACCATCACAAGGGTCTTGGAAATATATTATGAAGGTTGAAAAGTGTTACTTTATACGTTTGTGGACACTTTAAAATATTGTGTAAAGTTGCTTTAAGTGTTTTTAGTACACCTTGCATCTCTGCCTGTTAATTATTTTTAATTCTCTGGTTTGCTGACGTCGGATTGGCTGACATGTCTTTAGAGGGCGGGGTTTTTGAGAGAGAGCGTATGGTTGAATTTAAAATGGAAGTTATAAAACCTTTGTAGTTTCTACAGTTGCGTAATTTCATTTATTTTTTATATGTAAATACAATTATTGAATTTTTGATGGCCTCAGCATGACTTGTTCAGTATTGTAGTTGGTCTGGTCGAGTGTATTGGGTAAGGCTCAAAACATGCTCTACGCAAGTATTGGAACACATGCACTGCTAGCCAAGCACATTTGTAGATGCAGATCACATAGATGAATCAATATGTATCAGATTCAAATCCATTGAGTTGTTTATCATCTGAGCAGAAGAAGAACACATGAATTCTGACTTCTACAATCCTGGATCTGTTTAAATGAATCCATGTGGTTTTTAGGATTCTGATTTTGTGTGCAATTTGGATCGGGTTTGTAATATCAGGTTTTTGCTGTTCATACTACAAAGAACTATTCTTTTATATTGTTTTGTTGTTGTGTTCTGAGCAATAAAAAACAACAACAAAAACATGAAATATGATGCAAACCTTATCCAAACCACATCCAGATCCAACTCTCATCTTTTACTTGTTTGCAGAGTCTGATTAGTCAAATTCCACATAGTAGTTCCAAAGTAGAACCCTTTTGTTTTTTCACTTAAATACGTCAAAAAAACAGTTTCTGCTGTGTGTCTGAACAAAGCCACTGATCTGGAGTTTGTCTGAGATCATGATTGATGCATTTGAGCAGCAGTGATCTAAAGGAACTCTCTGCACATTCTCCTGCAAATGATGATTGCTTTGCCTCACTGCTGATGCAGAAGCGCTCGCTGGAATACCAAATTATATCTGTACGTTTTGTAGATTGTATTCACGCCTGATTATGTCTTATCTGCTCTTTCTCTCCCTGCATCGTCTCACCTCTCCCTCTCCTCTCACTCGTCTAGTTCCTCGCACTCTTTAAAGCAGTTAGATTAGTTCTACTGTTCTTGTCTTGTCTCATTATTTAGTGAGTGCCGGAGCCGAGGAGCTTGTGCTGTAACCTCGAGAGACGGGGGGGGGGGGGGGGGGACACTTATTGAAGTCGGCCCTCGTCTAACGTCTTCCTCGGAACGATTGGCTCTCATCTCTTCGGTTTCTCAAACTGTCCATTTAGGTGCATTAGCCTTAACGTATAAGATTAAGACATGTTTTGCAGGAAGCCCGTATGCAAAACAGAGGCATCATATCAGTATGCATGAGGTTGTCACATCTTTCTGAAAAATTCATCGGAGCAAATGGCGCTACAATGCAAATAGTTCCCCCGCTGTGCAGTGATTTCTGTGCCGAGCCAGGTGCCCTGTTCAAACAAATGTAAATGGAAAGAAAGCAAAGGTTCCATTATGGCGTGGAAAAGAGCGAGACGTACTCGGGTCGGTGGGCCGTGGCTCGGCGTGTTGCACGTGCGAGCGCCGGGGAGGATCGTGGGACGTTTTCTGCGGTGAAATTTCATTGCACATTTACATCTCATCCTTCTCTGTCACCAATGGAATTCTGATGGGAAAATTATTTAAATGTTAAACCAAAAACTGTCACCTAGAGCATTAGATGCATTCATAAATAGTCAGAGGGAGAAAACAATATGACTTATTTACTTCCTCTCTCGCTCTACTTTTCACTTTTCTCTTCTTTTTCTCTCTTTTTCCTGCACTGAATTTTGGAAGGCATCAAAACGTTGACTATTTGAAGTGCATGAAACAGACAGTAATTGCCTTTTAAGGATTTCTCTGAAATGTTACAGCAGAGAGCTTTCTGTGATCAAACTCTCAGGTCTGATAACAGCAGGGATCTGATAAAGGTTTGATTTTGTGTTTGACAGTAGATGCTTATGGGACAGAGTGTTCTGGGTTCACTTGCCGGTACTGGGCTCTAGGAGGTTAAGTTGGGAATTTGGAAATGCCAATTCTGGTTTCATATGCAAGATATAAGAAGAATCCCCATAATGCATAAAGCACAATGCTTAATGTATAAATCACTTTTATTGTTTTGCAAATTGAAAAGTCGGTTTTACTCTAAATCATTTTTCCTTTCCACAGTGCCTGGTCAAAAACATAGTAATCTTGTTGTAGTTGATCAAAAAAGCTGTTTTTAACCAGTTAACACTGTGGTAAACGCTAAATTGACCATTTAGGTGAACTAATGTGATTATCATAAACGCATATTAATATCGTTTAAATTACATAAGAAAAAATGCACTCTAGTGATTTTCTATTACTATTTCAAATCACTGAATAGAGTACCCATAAAGTTGTCTCAGCCAATAGAAATGCTCTGTTGAGTGGTTGAACGGGATCTGCATGACAATGGAATTTTACTATTTGTAAACCGATCCGACACGACACAAATTAATTTAGTTGCTTCTAATCTGAACAGAGATCCATTTTGATGATTGGTATATGTATACTGTTCGTAAGGTTTGGGATCTTTAAATTTTTTTAGTTTAAAACGTCTTTTATGCTCACCAAGATTGCATTTATTTGATGAAAACTACAGTGAAACAGTAATATTGTGAAATATTATTACAATTTATAACAACTGTTTTCTATTTGAATATATTTTAAAATGTAATTTATTCCTTTAATGCAAAGCTGAATTTTCAGCATCATTACTCCAGTTTTCAGTGTCACATGATCCTTCAGAAATCATTCTAATATGCTGATTTGCAAAGCATTTCTTATTATCATCAATGTTAAAAACAGATTTTTTTAATTTGCTTATTTTTTTGTGGAAAAACCATGATACAAACAAAACTGCTATTAGAATTTTTGTTTGTAACATCATAAATGTCTTTATTTGACCTATTTAAAGCATCCTTGCTTGATAAAAGTATAGATTTCTCAAAAGGTTTTTGAACAGTAGTGTATATATTTGTTTCCTATCCAATATTTGTTCTGTCATCTTTTGTTAGTAGTAGCGTAGCCTACACAGCTGTGACTATATTCATAATAGCATGGCCACTCAGTGTATTTACTGTGCACTGGGTCATTGAGTGCTGTGAGAGTCACCAGCTCATTGACTTGGGCTTGTGGGTTTGTTATGCGTATTACAGTCAGGATTCCCTACTAGGAAGATACTAGGCTCTGAAAGCAACTTACTAATGGCACAGTTTTACACTCTCAGAATCCAGTGAGATGTGCTAAAGCTGGTAGTGGATGAATACTGTATGATACATCTATTTTGCAGTAGCCAAAACGCTAGACGCATGAATGAAAACATGAATTAGAGACTGGAGTCCAAAAAATGATTCATGCATGCACGACGAGTCAAACTCTGAGATGTGCACGAACAGGCAACAGGCTCTTAGTGCAGTTTTTTTTATGTTTACTCTGTTACGTTGGTGGATGTTTACACCCTCAAGTTGTTCTAAGCCTGTATGCATTTCTTTGTTCTGCTGAACATAAAGGAAGATATTTTGAAGAATTTCATTCCCCATAGTTGGGGAAAAAATACTATGGTAGTCAATGGGGCCCGATATCTGCTATAACATTATCTACATTAATAAATGCTGTAAAAATGCTTTATGATGCATTAAAGGTATAGTTCACTCAGAAATGCATATTCTGTCATCATTCGCTCAATATTTTGAAGAACGTAATGGTTCAACCAATCAGTTTTGGAACAAGCGCATTACAAAAAACCCGGGTTACGTAATCAATTTCTTTTAAATTTACAAGTTACTTGTAAAGTTACTTTTTCAAATAAGTAATGCAATTTTGCTTTGTTTTCCCATTTATTGACTGGCACTTGAGATAAATCGGGAGTAAGAATGGCTGCACAGCTATAAGATTTGTTTGAGTTGCACCCTCTACTAGTACAAGCGTGAATTTGCATTTTCTTCAGCCTGATGGCTCATTCATTTCACTTTTTGTGTGAAAGATCAACATTTTTACATTTTTTCCATCAAACAAGCAAGCCCAGCCAGGTGCGAAACGTAATGCATTATTTTCTATAAAAAGTAACTGAAAAACGCAATATTGTAAAGCATTACTTTTAAAAGTAACTTTGCTCAACAATGCAAACATTTTACCCACTGATTTTCATCAAAAAAGCGAGATATTTTTGTCAGTTTATCTTTGAAAGAGATATTCTTTTCAGTTTATCTTTTTTTGCGTGTTCCATAGAAGAAATGAAAGTCGTACATGTTTAAAACCACATAAATAATGACAGAAGTTTCATTTGGGGTAAACTATCCCTTTAAGTAATTAAAAAAATACTGAAAGTAACTTACTAATGCTTCCCATTCCCAGAATTCAACGTGGCACTTAAAGATTACATTACATTACATGACATTATATATTATACAAAAATGTTAAAAATAATAATAAAAAAATTGACCTATTTGAAGAATGTTAGGCCCCAAAAATATTAAGATAATTTTAATAATATATATAATATGATTATATAATATACACTCACCTAAAGATTATTAGGAAACCATACTAAATAAGTGTTTGACCCCATTCGTTCAAACTGCTTAATTCATGTGGCATTGATTCAACAAGGTGCTGAAAGCATTCTTTAGAAATGTTGGCCCATATTTATAGGATAGCATCTTGCAGTTGATGGAGATTTGTGGGATGCACATCCAGGGCACGAAGCTCCCGTTCCACCACATCCCAAAGATGCTCTATTGGGTTGAGATCTGGTGACTGTGGGGGCCATTTTAGTACAGTGAACTCATTGTCATGTTCAAGAAACCAATTTGAAATGATTCAGCTTTGTGACATGGTGCATTATCCTGCTGGAAGTAGCCATCAGAGGATGGGTACATGGTGGCCATAAAGGGATGGACATGGTCAGAAACAATGCTCAGGAAGGCCGTGCATTTAAACATGCCCAATTGGCACTAAGGGGCCTAAAGTGTGCCAAGAAAACATCCCCCACACCATTACACCACCACCACCAGCCTGCACAGTGGTAACAAGGCATGATGGATCCATGTTCTCATTCTGTTTACGCCAAATTCTGACTCTACCATCTGAATGTCTCAACAGAAATCGAGACTCATCAGACCAGGCAACATTTTTCCAGTCTTCAGCTGTCCAATTTTGGTGAGCTCTTGCAAATGTAGCCTCTTTTTCCTATTGTAGTGGAGATGAGTGGTACCCGGTGGGGTCTTCTGCTGTTGTAGCCCATCCGCCTCAAGGTTGTGCGTGTTGTGGCTTCACAAATGCTTTGCTGCATACCTCGGTTGTAACGAGTGGTTATTTCAGTCAAAGTTGCTCTTCTATCAGCTTAATCAGTCGGCCCATTGTCCTCTGACCTCTAGCGTCAACAAGGCATTTTCGCCCACAGGACTGCCGCACACTGGATGTTTTTCCCTCTTCACACCATTCTTTGTAAACCCTAGAAATGGTTGTGCGTGAAAATCCCAGTAACTGAGCAGATTGTGAAATACTCAGACCGGCCCGTCTGGCACCAACAACCATGCCACGCTCAAAATTGCTTAAATCACCTTTCTTTCCCATTCGGACATTCAGTTTGGAGTTCAGGAGATTGTCTTGACCAGGACCACACCCCTAAATGCATTGAAGCAACTGCCATGTGATTGGTTTATTAGATAATTGCATAATGAGAAATTGAACAAGTGTTCCTAAAATCCTTTAGGTGAGTGTATATTATATGACTTTCTAAATATACTTTTAATAATTTAGATCATACTACATTCTATTATATTGAATCTTATTGAACAAAAATATTAATATCATTTTAAAAAAGTTAATTTAATAAAAATATTTTATAAAATATTACATTATATTTTATTTAATACATTATATTGAACCTTATTCAACCTGTAAAGTGTTACCAAACCCATTCCTGTTCAAAACATACACACAAAATATTCACGATTGGTGGGCAAGCAGTGTTTGCAGTTTGACAGGACCAATTACCAAAATCACAGTCCCCCTCTGATACGTTGAGCTGGGTGGGTGCCACAAGTTTGAATCTGACTCAACTTCTTTTTCAGTCAAATCTTCCCCCAAGTGGCAAAAAGGCAAAAATAATTAATAGGAAGGATTTAAAGTGTCTGATTCTGACCTACCAGACCGTAAACTGAATTCTCCCACACAATGCTCCTTTTGTGGTTTCTGCTCTATGTAATTTCCAGCTGCTTTAAGTGGCCAATCAGTATGCGGCATCCAGCGAGCAAAACCTTGCTGACAAACACGATTGTTTAAAATCCGTCGTAAGGCTCCTGTCACCATAATTTAGTAGTCGATAGCAGCACTTTATGATTTCGTGCTCGGTCACAGTCATGTGATCAGACTTCAGGTTCTATCTTCATGTTACAGTACGTGGTTATCGTCAGAATCTGCACGTTGCTTAGCAACCCCTCACTATTCATTTTGTGAGCTGGTATTCGCCCTGTCAGTGCAGGATAATGGTGAGATTTGATCATTGACTCCTTTTTCATTTCTCTGCAACTCGATTTAGTTTTTTTTTTTAAGAACGTTAAGCTTGGAATAATAGAAAGGAAAAATAAAACAGTAGAATAAAAGTCTCAGGAAAGTATAAACATCACACGGTATAGTCGCTAATCACTCCTCGCTGTCGATCCAGGGACATGTTCGGGTCTGTTGCAACCGAGGGCGTCTCGTAGTGCTATCACTCACAAGCCCGATGTGAATGCGAAGAACTTTCCAGAACAAAAGAAGCACGAGCCCAGAGAGCAGACAAAGGGGAAGGGTGTCTCGAATACTATTGCGAAACCAAAGTCTGTACAGGTAGCACTTCTCAAAAGTGGTTTCTGAGGCAGCGTTCCCCAGAGAGCAACACATGAGGGGAATGCAAGTTAATGAGAGAGGAAAAACCTGCAGATTGCAAGAGAAGAGAGATTGTTAAATACACAATCTAGAGTTAAATGATTTTAAATGGTAAACAGAGTGTAAACATTGCAACAATGCAAACATTTGCTAATGCTAAGTTCCCTAGCTATATGGTGAAAAAATAATACATCTAACAGGACATGTGAAATGTATAGTTTGTGGAAGAGAAAAAGAATGTCATCTAAAAAATGGTCGTGATTTTAATGGTAAAAGACTGTAAAAGTGCTATAGTGAAAAATTGTTAATTGGTTAACAGAAAGTTTCCTTACTATATACCAGTTCCTTACTATATAACACTAATATATATATATATATATATATATATATATATATATATTTATTTTTTTTGGAAGGCACATTTCCTTTTATTATACTTAGAAAAACAATTATTGCTTTTGAAATACAAATATTTGCAGTCATGTCTGCCCGTCTTATTGAATTCTTTCTACACATGTATGTGTCTCAAATTACTGACTTTGCACAAATCAAAGCAAACCTTCTTATCAACCTGTTGGACACATATTACAAGTTTAAAATGCTTATTCTCACATAGTTTTAGAGCAGGGGTCTCCAACACGTCGCTCGCGAGCGGCCAGTAGCTCGTGGCCTGATTGGTGGTGACTCGCCAAGGGGCCTGTTGCCCTGTTCACATATCGCGCTCACATATTTTGCGCGCTCAAGTTCGTTATTTCAAATGTAATCGCGTGGCAAGCGCGCTCATAATTGAAGCGACGCGCGCAGTATGTTTGTACTTCGCGGTTGTCTATTATGGCTGTGTCCGAAATCTCCCACTACTCACTATATAGTCCACTATAGTTCGCCATTTTGTAGTGCTGTCCGAATGTATAGTGATGATTATTATACCCTATATAGTCCACTCAATGTATCCCAGAATGCATTTTGAAAAGTAGTGTACAACCGATGGTCACTAACCCAAGCCCTACATACCATCATGCATTGCGCTGATGGTAAAAAAGGCGGATGGACGTCAAGGAGAGCAGCGCGACAATACGAATTGCGATAATAATGCCGTAATCAATGGCGCCGAGAGACGATCGAGTAGTGTCCGAAAGTGGTGTTTCTATTATGCTGGTGAGCTCAATATATAGTGCTCTACTCCCTACCCCATACATAGGGGTTAGGGAGTAGTGGTTTGAGTGGAGATTTCGGACACAGCCTATGACAACTATTGACAACAATCCCACCAGAAGCTGTCACGAGACTATCTATGGTAGCCCATAAGGGATTAAAAAAATCTTTTTTTAAAACGCGGCACACGCAATGACGGGCCGCACTAACATTTAACTTAATGTCAAGTAGGGGGCCACAAAATATCACCGCGAGTTTGAGACCACTGCTATATACGGTAAATAACTGTGATAGATCTAATGATACATTTAATGTAACTTTACTGTAAAATACCGTTAAATTTACAGTTTTCGAAAGTGAAAAAGAACAACTCATTGTATAATTTACAGTGAAAACACGTAAACTGACATTCCCACAATTCCCTGCGTGACACTTTACATTTGATGTATTTTTGTTGAAATAACTGTTTCTTCTTAGTTTTCTTAGTTATTTTCTAATCAGTTATGTACATTATAGTTTTAGGTTACATTTAATGTTGTTAAATTAATGTTTATTGCATTTTAAAATTTCATGTGTGTTACCATGATGGTGTTTAGTGTTTGTGCGAATGACACTGTGCAGCTTCTATAAATAAGTTTCAACTTTGTGGAAGAGCTGTTTGTGATGAGCTTTGATTGATCATGTGACTCTGATGATTGACGGTTGTCAGTGAATTACAATGGTACAAAACAGATATAATACATAAATAGGTTGGTAAATTAACATTATATCAGATAATGAAATACGGTTTATTACTGTAAATTTTAAGTTAAGTCTGTAAAACCAATAACATCTGTACCATATTTTTGACGGTAAAGTTCTGGCAACCACAGCTGCCGGTATTTTACCGTAAAAATGGCATTTTATTTTTTACAGTTAATTACAGTGAAAAAAACATAATTTGCCATTTTCAGTATTCTGTGTGACACTTCAGATTACATTATACTGGATATATTATACAAAAAATTGATTGATAGATTTTTAGATATTTTACCTATTTGAAGAATGTTAATATAATTTTAATAATTTACATTACATTACATAATATATTATAAACAAATCTAAGAACAAACTTCCCAAAAGTATATTTTATATATTTGATTTATTTGAAGAATGTTAGGCCCCCAAAAAAATATTAATATAATTTTGAATTATTTTTGTTCCATTGCATTATATTTTATAACATTATATTACATTATATATTATACAAAAATGTAATTTAAATAATTTGACCTATTTAAGGACATTTAGGCCCAAAAAAATATGACTATAATTTATATTATTAATTATATTAATACAAGTATATTAGATTAAAATGTAAAGGTGACATGCCACTAGTGATTGATTAGACAAGCACATAGTCCCAGAAGATGTTCCGGGTTTTTAGACTTTTCTTGGGATCAACCTGAAGTGAACATGTGGCTTTCTCATACCTGCTGTGTTTTTAATGTTTGTCAGTGTATTATAAAGGTACAAAACAGATTTCAGTACTATACTATACTATAAATTGACACCCTGTTGACTTAAACGGGGCAAGTTTTGAAACCTGCTTTTAGCCTCTTAACATCCTTGATTTGTCATTACAAGTGCAAAGTCATGTGAGTGGTGTTATTAAGAGTGACCACGGTCAATCTGACTGCAGTAGATGTGAAAGATATTAATAAAAATTATGTTTATTCAGCCAGCTCACATACCTGTATTTACTTCCTGTTTTCGGTCGAAGTCCACAGTAGTCGATTGTCGAGTTTGCGTGCGCGATCCTTAGTTATCTAGTTACCGTGCGCAAACTCGACAATCGACTACTGTGGACTTCGACCGAAAACAGGAAGTAAATACAGTAAATACACAATAATGACAAATCAAGGATGTTAAGAGGCTAAAAGCAGGTTTAGAACTTGCCCCGTTTAAGTCAACAGGGTGCGAATTTTAAAAAGAGGATAACACAGTGTAGGACACACCGATTTTTGTCGTTGTTCTCTGTACTGACAGCACTCCAAATGTACAAAAAATGAGCTCAATGTTAAAATTGACCAGAGTTCTCCTTTGAATTTGTATAACCTAAAATGTTTTTTACAGTAGTTCTGGCAATAGATGCCTTTTTTTCCCCACAGTTCTGCAAAGCTCTCGGCACCGGGGTGATAATCTGCTTTATACTGAATTGAGATGAACAATATTTGGAGGAGGGTTTGATGTGTGTGGTTAGGGCTTTGGCTTGTGTGCGCAGAGCTTGGAGAACCGAGTACATGTGAGGTTCTGATGGTGTGTATTCATCATTCACGGAGAGCGGCGTGATAGCCATCTCTTATCGGCGTTGCTCTAACAGAGCCAAAGCTTTACCTAAAACAGTATCTCAAAGGCAGCCGTTGGAAAGCAGCAATGTATCACACCGCAGGACGCTCCCAGGAGCGCTTGTTCGAGAGCGACGAGCGCGACATTCACCATAAGTGCCGAGGTTCCAGGCTAACAGCTTGTAGCAACTTTAACCTATGTTTTAAATATGAGACGGTGTCGGAAAGCTAGTCCGAGTGCATTTATAGTAGATGAAAATTGCTCTGAGACCAAACTGTCTTTTATCACACTTTTTATCTACCCTCAGAACTGCTGTTTGTCCGAAACCAAAATCAATTTGTATTCAAATTTTATTCTGTCCGCGCAGGCCACTCGCGAAATGCGATTTCCCGAAAGGGGCAGATTTTTAAAGAGCGTCTTCTGGCTTCCTGGGAAAACATCCCAATGAAAAATGGATGTTTTGCTCCGTGCTACCTGCGCTTTGAGTTGGCCGTGAGCCGGGGAACATTCCTTCCGCTGTCAGGGTGAAGCTGCATTAGTGAAAACGACAGAGACAGCCGAGCGTTCTCTCGCTCGCTCCACCGCCTGACAATCTGACAATTCTACATAAGCTCTGCGCTGCATCTTTTATGTGCTCTGCTCTCCAGACTGGCCTACAGTTTTTGGGGGCAATGCTTTGGATGCTCTGACGAGACAGGCCTGACTGTGTGAGGGGAGATGCTTCATCTGTGCTGCTACAGTTTCAGCGTTAATCTTTGTCC
This sequence comes from Chrosomus eos, assembly GCA_036326025.1. Classification (NCBI taxonomy): domain Eukaryota; kingdom Metazoa; phylum Chordata; class Actinopteri; order Cypriniformes; family Leuciscidae; genus Chrosomus; species Chrosomus eos. The sequence continues at coordinate 31,515,056 of CM070836.1, read as the reverse complement.
ATAAGATGGATGTTTGTAAATTCTCCTGGTACAGAGCGATGTTGAGGTGTCACTCAGGGGAGCGTTCACTGCAAACACAACAAAAGGCAAATGCATGAGATTATTGGACTGAATTATGCAAGAACTGTGTCTGTTTCTGTGCTGTGAATTACTCCAAACATGAAACGTCTGTCCCAGGGCTTCAGACAACAGTCAAAGTTAATAACACACACCATGAAACCCTTATTAGCCTGTATTTTTACATCATGGTGTAGATTGAATGCTGTCTGTTCAAGAATATAGCATTTTTGTGTGCGTTTAATTACTGTTATAAAATTACCATTATGAATGCATTTGTACCTATTATTCTTAATTTGCTTGTATGACCTTAATTTAATGTGCTATGTATGAATCAGGGCGTTTTTTTAATAAATATATGTTTTTTAATTGCTATGTTCTGTATTTTTACAGTAAAATACTGTAATGGTTGGTTATTTTCTCTTAAGATCAGCATAAATGAAAGACAAAAATATTATTATTAATAATATTAACAACAACAATAGGCTATTAACAAATGTTCTTAATCGTCATGAAAATATTGTCAATGCAAATAATTGTGATTCTAAAGAAAGCATTTTTTTTTTTCAATTTGTTTTTATTTCTTTGGGTTTTGTGAGAATCTTCCCACAATGTTTTTACATTTACAAAGTATAATTTGAGCAAAACCACTAGCAGCACACAATGGCAAACATGCATTGCTGAACATTGGTGATTCTTCTGTGTTTGCATCGTGCATGATGATCTGTAGGTGAAGCGAGGACAGTATACGCATGTGCTTTTCTCTGTAGATCAGTGCACGCTTGAACTCCTTCCATGAGCAGCACTAAACAATTTTAAGGCTGTCTGTGTGTGTTAGACGCTGAGACCAAACCGTTTACTTTGGGGGGGTATCCACAGAGACCTGTGTGTGTGTGTGTGTGTGCGCATGTTTAAGAGAGAGAAAAATAGACTGCGTTTCCTGGGATCAGCGTGACATGTTGTGATGTTTAAAGGGTGAGTTCACCCAAAAATTAAAATTCTGTCAATAATTACTCATCCTCATGTCGTTTCAAACCAGTAAGATCTTCATTCATCTTTGGAACACAAATTAAGCTATTTTTGATGAAATCCGAGAGGTTTCTGAACCAGCCATAGGCAGCAATGTCATTGCAACTTTTAAGGCTCAGAAAGGTATAAAGACTAAAAATAACGACTTTATTCAACAATCTCTTCTCTTCAACGTGATTCTCCTATGCCGTTCATGTTGTAAACAGTGCAGCGCTTCTGAACCTCAGAACGCCGGCTCATTGGCTTGCGCTGTAGTCTGAACCACTGTAGTCACGTGGTCTATTTTGACGTTATCTTATACCGTTCTGGGCCTTGAAAGTTGCAATGACGTTGCAAATGCCTATGGCTGGTTCAGAAAACTTTTGGATTTCATCAAAAATATCTTCATTTGTGTTCTGAAGATGAACGACGGTCTTACGGGTTTTGAACGACATGAGGATGAGTAATTAATGACGGAATATTTTGGTGAACTAACGCTTTAAAAAATTTTTTTTTTTATTTATGCGCCCCTTGATGGAAATAACATCACAACATTGATTTTCATCAAGAGGTTTTCGGTCAAGTTCTTGTATTGACAATGCAAGAGTCCAGCACTCTGTAAAGTCTCCTCCAGCACATCCCAAAGACTTTCAATGAATTTAATGAATTGTTTTGAATTTGTACAGTATAAAAACCATTTCGCCTGGAGAGTCTCTGTAAACTGTATGTGTGAGTGTGGTTCACATGTACCCTATGTTATGAGTACAAAATTATTAAAAAATATGTTATTTTCCTACAAAGGTAGCAAAATCTGAAATCCTTTTCCTTGCTGGGACATTTTTTTGTCCCCAAGAGTAAAACGGCTTATAAATCATACTGTGATGTTTTTTGAAAATGTAAAAATGCAGAAAGTTTTCTGTGATGTGTTGGTTTAGGGGTTTAAAAAATACAGTTTGTAGAGTATAAAAATCATGTCTATGGAATTTCCCTATGAAACCTGTATGTATTGAATCTACTCATGTCTTTTGTTCATTGTTGCCGGTCTCATGATAAATGTTTGCTCCAAAGTAACTAGAGGAACATTTTGTTCCCTTTTCCACATATGAGCAGAAATAACCCTTTGATTTGACACCTTTGAAACCTTGATTTACCTTTTATCATGACAGAATCTCCCCTTCCACCCAATGTGCAAAAGGATCAAATATACTTTTAAACTTTTGTGGGAAAGTTTTAGCACAGATTAAATGACTATTAGAGACCATGATGATAATTTAAACAGTGCTTACATTTCGGGATGCATGCAAAAATGTAGTAAAATAGACACCGTTAAGTGAACTTGGTCGACAATGCGTATTGATATTGAGGTTAAAAAGTTATTAATGTCACGTGATTAGCTATTCTTGCTGTATCTTTGAGCTCCTCTCCAGCGCTTTTTAGCCATCACGTTATTCGTCATGTCTTTCGTTTCCTGAAATCCACTCTCTGTTTAGTCGGGTTCACAGGAAGTTTAAAGTTAAAACCCATTTTTGACAGACAATTTTTTAAAGTATTCAGTGTATTGCGTTAATCTCACCAGCACAAATATTAAAATCACTTGTGTGAAATGTTTTATTTCTTTTTCATAATGTGTCAGAGACATCAGCACTTGGTGCTACGTGATTGTGTGTGAACTTTAGAGCTGTTTTAAGGCTGGATTTCAGTTTGATGATAGAATATATTTTTATTTTAATACAAATTATGTATTAAAAAAATCTTAAAAAGTGGGTTTGCCATACCCGAAGAGAGACGATCTGTATGTGATAAAATGTTGTCTAAACACACGACCGTTCAAAAGCTTGGGGTCAGTAAGAATTTTTTTTATTTTTAAAGAAAGTAACACTTTTATTCAGCAAAGACATTAATTTGATCAAAAGTGACAGTATAGACATTTATAATGTTACAAAATACATATTTTTAATAAACACTGTTCTTTTGAACTTTCGATTCATCAAAGAATCCTGGAAAAAAGTATCACCGTCTCTACAAACATATGTGCAACTGTTTTCAACATTGATAATATTAGTAATGTTTCTTGAGCAGCAAATCAGCATATTAGAATGATTTCTGAAGGATCATGTGACACTGAAGACTGGAGGTAATGCAGCCTTGGAGAGCCTCAAAAACATAAAAAAATCTTACCAACCCCAAAACTTTTGAAGGATAGTGTAGCTACCAGTATTTGTCTATTAGTAAACATTCATCAGCGGAACAGGGAAGTTTTTTTTTCTGATGAATTGTTCATGATAAAAGCAGGAATGTGAGTCAACAGGGTGAAACTGATTTCATGATTCATTGGTTTCACTTTGAGAGTGTTAGATACATGCTGCCAAGTGTACTAGGTATGAAGCACACAATAACCTTTTCTATTTTACAAAAAACATTTGTGGAAGAGTGATGTATTATTTTCAGATATTCATAGAGGAATACAAAGATATCAAAGCAGAGTTGATTAAGAGCTCTTTTAATTTCCTGTCTGGCCACACATCTACCTGAATATCTCAGTGCAAACGCTCTGTATTTTCTGCTTTTGTCTTTCTCTTTCATAGATGCTCAGCACACGTGTGAGTAGAGTTGATGTTCATTTATTGCCGTTTTTATGCCATATGTCTTTAACTATAGGATCTAGGAACTGACTGCTTGCTGACTGTGTGTGTAGGTGTGTGTAAACCCTACCTTATGGAGACAGAATTTCCCCAGAAAGATGCAATATCCAAAATCTTGTCCTTTTTTGGTCCCCATGAGGAAAAGTGCTTATAAATCATGCTAAGTGATGTTTTTTGAAAATGTAAAAATGCATATCGTTTTCTGTGATAGGGTACGGTTTGTTCGAATTTTTATACAGCAAATAGTGGGGTTCAAAAAACAGCTAAAACCACTTTGGAAATCTGGGATTAAAAATATCAAAAAACTTTTGGCTTCCAAAGTTTTGGATTTTTAAATATTTATATTTATAGACTCTTAAAAATAAATGTTCTTTATTGGCATTGATGATTTCACGAAGAACATCCGTTGAACATTGGACATCCACTGAACCTTTCCATTGCTCAAGGTTCTTTATAGTGGAAAACAAGTTTTTAGATTATTAAAATGTTTTTCACACTAAAGGATTAGTTCACTTTTTAAAAAACTTTTGCTGATAATTTACTCACCCCCATGTCATCCAAGATGTCCATGTCTTTCTTTCTTCAGTCGAAAAGAAATTAAGGATTTTGATGAAAACATTCCAGGTTTTTCTCCATATAATGGACTTCAATGGTAGCCAAAACGGTTCAAGGTCCAAATGAGTTTCAGTGCAGCTTCAAATCACTTTAAACGACACCAGACGATGAATAAGGGTCTTATCTAGCGAAACGATGCGATGACTCGAAAAAAGATTTGTTCATTTTAATGAACGAGTTCGAACAGGAGAATCACGAACGTGCATTTCAGGACAGAGCAAGGCGAGCATTTGTGCTAATAATACTTAAACTGTTTTATTTATTTTCGAAATGGCGCATCGTTTCGCTAGATAAGACCCTTATTCATCGTCTGGTGTCGTTTAAAGTCATTTGAAGCTGCACTGAAACTCATTTGGACCTTGAACTGTTTTGGCTACCATTGAAGTCCATTATATGGAGAAAAAACCTGGAATGTTTTCATCAAAATCATTAATTTCTTTTCGACTGAAGAAAGAAAGACATGGATATCTTGGATGACATGGGGGGGAGTAAATTATCAGCAAAAGTTTTTAAAAAAGTGAACTACTCCTTAAGAAAACTGCTTCTTTTAAGAACTGATCACTGAAAGTATCTTTGGAGAACCAAAAAAAAATGTCATGTTCTGCTATGGCATCTCTGTGAAATCCCCCTTTTTGAACCTTTATTTTTAAGAGTGAGAATTCTAATACAAATTTTTGATATTGATAATTGGAAATAAGATTTCCTTGCTTCCATTAAAGCACAAGATGTTTTTTGGAATATCTCAGATCATTGCACGCAATCATCAGGTTTTATTCATGTCCATTTCTTTCAGTTCCAATTTTTCTTTGTTATACTGAAAATATATCTAAAAAAGTTGATTACATTATAGCATAGAAGCTCGGTCTTATGCTTTGGACTTGCTAATCACCAGCAGAATTTATCACCAATGATAACTGTTGCTTATAACAGATTGCAAGCAGCATTTACATTTCTGCATTGCATATTTTCAGCTGCATATGTTCTTCATTGGAGAAGATGAAATGTGGGTTTGATGTCGTCTGGAGGCAGCTAGCTCTTGTTTCCCCTACAAAGACCCTCGATGCTATTTCAGTGGCCACATTGGAATAGAAATACCACAGGATCACACAGAGCATTTGTGCAGGGCCGATGTTGGATGCTCCACGTTGTGTAGGAGTATGGTTTTGGATCAGCTTGTTTTGTAACGTTTAAAACATAAAGATGTAAGGAAATAGACGCGGAGGGAGAGAGAGTGGAAACAGTTTTACCTGAAATACATTAGCATAAATGTGTGTGGTCTCACACAGAAATAATTTTCATCTACTGTTGTATTCATGGTTTTCCTCAGAGGTGGAACATTGTGTTTATAATGTTTGAATCCTTTGAAGGCTTTCGTTATTGTTGTTGTTATTGTTTGTGGAAAAACCTTCATCCAAAATCTGTTGTTCCAGCAGATTCCGGAAAGCAATGCAGTCAGTGCGCCGCTTCAGGCCTTAAAACCATTAAAGCAAAGTAAACAAGAGGTGCCTACAACCAGACCTTCTGATAACAGCAATTCAATTTAAAACAAAGACACAGAAACCTGTTGTGCTGTTTTACAAGTGGCTGTGGAATCAGCAGGTATGCATCAGTGTTTTCAAGGTTGGTTTTGCAATAATAAATATTGTGCATTTTTCATCATTTTTCTTTTGAACATTTACATCCTCAAGAGAAGGACTTTTGCTGCATTGCATTTTCAACATTAATCGAGAGGCAGTAGTCCTGTTTGAGAAAGAAATTAAGGCAAGCTATTAAAAAATAACTACAAAATTGCTATATATATATAAAAATATGTTTGTTGTGTTGTGCAAAATGTAAAGAAAATATTTAATTTATGTGACCTATTTGAAGAATGTTATGCCCCAAAAAATATTAATATCATTTAACCAATATTACACATCCCAGACTCACATCATTAAATTTCTGAGCCCATGTAAATCTTCATGTACACTGGCTGCGATTTTCCAGTTTAAATTGTATTCTTCGTACAAACCTTTCCCCGTGGTTGTACTAAAGAAGAAAAACAGTATATTTTTCATTGTTTGAGACAATAAGTATTCTTCGGAGCTTGACATTAGAGTTTAGTAAATATAAGGCCTGGTCATTGAGGTGTATCACAATAATGCCTTTTTGATCATTTCATTACCTATATATAAACTGATTTCTTTTCAGACTAGACTAGATAAAACTTCATCTCAACTCCAGTAGCACCATGTGACCTTGAGAGCCGACCACACGTTCTGTTCACCCCCTGTGATTTCGAGAAAAAAAGGGAGAGATTTGGCCGTGTATCAGTTATTATCACAGACGAATGAATCGCTACATTTTAATGAGCAGATCTTTCCACGTTCTGGAGCGTTTGATGAGCATACTGTGTCGAGTGTTTCTTTCTTCTGTAAAGAACTTCCTATTTACTGCTATTAATGCAGCTGTAATTATTCACTCCCAGATTATTCACTCCCAATACTTCCGCAATAACGAGTTCAAGATGATTAACGATTGGTCGGCCATTGTCCGCAAAGTATGTTCACTAATCATTGGAAGTGTAAGAAGAAAAAAAGCTATTAAACAATGCAAATCAAACCACATTCCTCAAACCAGCTCGGTTCCACTGTTCGGGCTGATAGCGGAGAAATTGCAGATAACTCCATTAGAGGGAAGAATTGAAAATACGATAAAGCAGAGAGGCTGATGTATGATGTTTCCTCTGGCTGCAGGTTCCGATAAAGAGCTCATTTCCAATGAAAGAAGCACTTGACAGAGGCAATTTTGCTGTTTTAACGAACACTGTCATTAACAGGCATGAGATAAGAAACACAAGTGATTGCCATAATGCCATCCTCAAAACGCACACTATTATGCTCTGTCATTAACAAAAATCTCATCTGATAGAATAGCGTGATAAAATAAAGCATAACGTTTTTTTAACATCTGAAATTTGTTAAATACCGGCTACGTTCCTTTCGGCTCTTAAAACGGACCTTGTGTCACTTTATTTCTATTTATTGTGCACTTAGTTTTCCAGCATTTCTGTTAGTTTTTATTCTTCTCAGCATTACTTGTGAAGAGGAAGACCACAGAAGTTATTCCACTGTAAGTCACAGCTTCATCCAAATGAGGAAGTGACTGCAGTAAAACATTTTTGTGTGTCTAAATGTGTTGGTATGTACGTGAGTTGCTTATTAAAAATTCTATATATTGATGACTTTATAACAACATCAGTCATTTGAGTTTTATTTGATCATATTGATTTGACCTTGGAAGCTTTATTCTGTTGTTTGTCAGCACTGACTGCTGGACTCCTCCTAATTACAGATCACGGGATCCTGTTGTCATATTATCATCCCTTAATGAAAGTAATAATTCTGAGTAAGTCACAGACCTTTCTCATAAAGTAATATGAATGTGTTATAAATCCTAAATTGTCATTCTTATAATTACAAACACAGATGGCCAATGCAGAATCTCGCTAATCAAAACCAATTTGCATCTCAACCTATTTTTGTGCTGGGCTGATGAAGTTTCATAGATTTGACCCTATAGTTTATTTGTTTCTCGAATACGAGTGGAATGAACATTCAACATAAGCACACAATGAGTAAACTTAACAATTTTGCTGCTCATTATTTCCGAATTCCTAATTTTGTTTGTCTTATGTATCCACACAGCTTCATCAGTAAAGCTATTATATTATATTTAAATCAGTGCTGTCAAAATGATTAATCACGATCGCATCCAAAATAAATGTTTGTGTTTATATTTATATATAGGCATATATATGTGTGTGTGTGTGTGTGTGTATACATATTTTATATAAACACAAACTTTTATGTTAGATGCAATTAATCGATTTACAGCACTAATTTAAATATATTTCAAGTCAATTCATTTATTCAATATATTATATTAGGATATTCCATTAATTATTATATTAACGCACAATCTCCCATTTAGTAGAAATCTCCCATTTAGTAAAAATAATAATATTAATAATATATTTTAATAATAATATTATTAATTTATTATTATTAATAATATATAGGTAGATACATAAAGAAAAAAAAAATGTATCAGTGGTAAACCATTTGTCATGCATTTATTAAAAACATATTAATACTACTTTGCATTTTCTCCTAAAAATTCAACTGAACATATTAAGCAGTTATTTGCAAAGAGATTAATAGTGCTTACTACTTTTGACAGCCCTAATATTTTTATTTTAAAGCCATAATTTTAGTTTTATAGGTTTTACAAAAGTGAAATCTCTCCAAGTACCCACAGGGAACACGTACCCCTTGTTGAGAATCACTAGTGTGGCTGACATTAACATATACTATATTCATATATTCATTGCAGAAGAGAACTAATAGCATCCATTATGCGCTTCTACATAATTGTTTTTTATACAGTAATTGGATTGCATTTATTCCCACTTCATACAAATTGGCAGAAAATGTCAGCATACAGATTGTGTTGTGGCAGCACAGTTCCGCAAAACCATAACTGAGGAGCAGAACAGCAGAAAGTGATAAAACTGAAACAATAGATGCAAAGACACGGCCACAGTTGTAAATATTGATCGCTGTAGAGTCAGGTCTGTTCTTACCGCACTCTTGCAAGAGTAATGATGTTCCACGGACAGCCAAATTGTGGTATTTCTTTCAAGGCGCGAGGTAGAGGATGCTAATAATGAAAAGCAAAGTTAACTGCACAAACACTAGCCATATGCTGCCTCTGCATGGATGAAATGCTGTGATTCCATTTGGATGGGTATCCAGACATCTGCCATAGAGACACCGGATCGGCTCAGTTCTCTCCGAGCGACAGAGTGGTGACATAGCTAAAGAAGGCACTTCAACTCTCAGACCATTAAAATGAAGGATGAACGGCCCGGGGGTTGATGACAGGGGGTCTTTTTTAATAGACTTTGGTGCCAAAGGTCTTCCTGTGCTGTCACGCTCTCTCGTCCTGAAGAATAACCCGCGTCACCTTTGTGAGATCATTGGTAAAGTTGTCATCAACGTCAGATAATTACGTCCCCGTTCACTGTGAACATTTTCCATGGGACCCTGATGGCGTGAGTGTGTCCCCTCAGCCCGCAAATGAGGCTGGTTGGTTGTAGGGTCTGGGTCTGAATTATTGATATGGTTCTGTATGAGTGGGGAGGTTTTAACGACGGTCATTTAGAAGATGGAGAGGCATCAGCAGGGCGCTAAATCTGACAGCGTGCTCCACAAACAGCGACTTTATTGGCCGCACAGATGGCCCGTGTGTACCGACTTCAGAGCGCCAGACACACACACATACAGAGGGCTAGAATACAATATATGAAATTAGATTTGTGTTGATGTGTGATAATGCATTTAGATATATTATTTGCACGGTGTGTTTCAAGGTTTGGGTCAAAAGAGAGCATTTTGTTACATTTTCTCTGGCATGTCTTCATTTCTGAGAGGAAGTGAGTGGTGCTGGTTTAAGATTATTGCTTTTTAAGGGCTGCTAGTCACGTTTCTGAGCTCAGATGCTCTCTAAAATATAGCTTCGGTGTCATCTGTTGTTTACTGTTCTGTAGCCCATCCTAAAGAAGACTGCAAATCGATACAGAAATGACTTCTGAAAAAGGCTTAATGTACATTTAAAGGATAATTCTGGTATTTAGCACTTTGAGTCTATTTTCTAGTTTGTTTTGGATGAACTAGAGTGGTGGACTTTTTGACGATGGGTCCTGTCTCGACTTTTTGAATCGCCTCTGACCGCTTCAGAGTGGCTGTCTATGGGCATGCACAAACATGTCCTTAAAACAACCCTTAATGTTCGTTTTCAAAACTGTGCAACTCACCGAGTGGTTAGTGGTGTTCGTTGATGTTCCAAAACAAGTAGCGTAGCGAAATACAGCTTCTGTCATGTTTTATTGCACGAGTAATTGCAATGAGTCCTCCAACAGAAATCATGCGATTTTACAAAATGCCAAATAAAACACGACAGAAACTAAACTATAGACCCCTGTAAAGGGTCCGTCTGAATGAAACAGTGTCGTGTGGCGCAGCGTAACGTCCGTTCCGAACGTTGTGTAATTAAATACATCGGTATGGCGGTAGCCTATATTTAAAATTAATATCATAACGAAAATATACACCGGTTTCCGGTATGAACCGGTATACCGCACAGCACTACGTTAGGGGTTGTTTTAAGGACATGTTTGTGCATGCCCATAGACAGCCACTCTGAAGCGCTCGAGGCGATTCTAAAATAGTCAAAAAGTCGAGACAGGACCCATCGTCAAAATTTCTGTGTCCACCACTCTAGCTCATCCAAAACAAACTAGAAAATAGACTCAAAGTGTTAAATACCAGAATTATCCTTTAAGATGCTTGATTAGTAAGTTTTTATGTGTACATGAAGGGATTGTTCATCCAATCATTAAATATTCTCTCATCATTTACTCACCCCCATGCCATCCCTGATGTATATGACTTACTTTCTTCAGATAAACACAGATTTTTAAATTTTATCTCCATATAATGCAAGTGAATGGCTGAGCTTGGTTGACACATGAAAAATCATACACGGCTATCGTGACCGTAATGCATACATCCCCAGTAGGTGAATCAGTGTCTTCTGAAGCGGAGCGATAGGTGCATTTACAAGCTCAGTTTGACATAAACATACATGCTTGTTGAAGTCCGCACAAGAAGTATAGCAGAAGCCCACCACTTCTCTCACAAGCTTCACATTGCACTTGTGTCACCACAGCCCTCTTGGGAATACTCTCGCATGGCAGTAGACCAGAATCAATGATTTATAGTTAAAAAAGTTAAAAATATATGGATTAGTATAGTTTGCCTTCAGACTGCGGTATAGATTACCGCCACGATCGCGGTGTGTGGTTTCTCAAGCGCCACCCATTCAGTGGCATTCATATGGACTCACAGAGATGGATTTTTGTCCTAGAAATTTTTGTTTGAGTTCATCTGAAGAAAGAAAGTCATAAATATCTGCGATGGCATGAGCAAGTGAGCAAATGATGAGAGAGTATTTTTTTGGTGAACTATCCCTTTAAAGAATAGTTTACCGAAAAAAAAAAAAAGATTTTATTGTCATGTTCTCACTCGTAATATATAAAGCTGTAAAAGATAATGTTTTGACTCATGTTAAAACTGCTTTTTTCCACACGAAAACAATGTTTTTTCCACTTCCAAAAACCTTCAGGTATGGAGCCCTTAAGGGGAAATTGTTATGGGGGGAGTGGGATGAGATGGAAGGAAAAATAATAAGTCAGTGCTTTTTCGTTCTCTCGCAAATGTTTTGCGTTCCCCTGAGAAACTTTGCGTTTGTTTGCAAAACCTCTTGCGTTCCCTTGCTAAAAAACTTCTGTGTTCTTTGCGCAAAACTTTTGCGAGAGAACGCAAAAGCATTGGCAAATATTGTTTTCCTCCCAACGTCCCTTTAAGGGGCTCCGTATACAGATCCCAGGGGCCGCCAAGCTCCAAAAAGGACACAGAAACATAATAAAAGAGTCCAAAAGAGGAGAACATGTATATCCCACAAGTCGTTTGAATACTTATGGTGTCTTTTTGTCATTCTTTGAAAGGAAAAGAGCAACATTTTTCAAGATTATATTTTTTGTGATCAATGAAAGAAAGTCAGTCATACTGGTTCGGAAAGACAGGGTGAGTAAATAATATTTTTTTGTTTCTTTTTCTTTCACATTGCTGGCAAAGGATGGGGATTTTTTTATTTTTTTTATGCCATTAGCAAAAGGAGAAAACATGTCTAATGGTGGTTTGGCATGAATGTTGAAAGATGTGAATGGATTGCACACCAGCACAGTGCAGTACAGAATACCAAAATATGGAGATGAAGCACTGTACCTGGTCTTATCTCCCAGGGAATGACGTGCAGATTTTGGGAGGGAGAGAAAGAGAGAGAGGGAAAAACAACACACTGAGAGCACAGTAGAATTTGCAATGAAAAAAAGAACTTGACTCCATTTGACATTTTTTGTGGTGTGTTTTGTGCAGCATTCTCATGTCAATCACTTCAGCTCGTAGAATATTGCTATGAATCACCTGAGGTGTGTGTCTGTTAATCTGTCTTTATGATGTATGATCTTTCCTTTCTAATGCTTATTTGTGGGATGGGTTGTATATAACACCATTTTTTGAAACCCGTATTACATAATCGTATAGCCTACTTATTCCTTTTTTATTCTGAAAAGTTTGATGGATTGTGATCCTGTTTAATAAAGCCAATGGAAATGCTGTTGTTTAAATCATCCTGTTTGGTTAATGCTCACTACTCTATGCATATTGCATTAGAAGAGTTTTTTATGGGCTGATATGTTATGCATATATTCACTAATATAAAATAAGTAATTCCATTTATTTATTTTTGTATCTCCTGTATACATTCATATACATATTTCATATTAGACTCTGATGTGGTTGCAATTCCAGTCACTACCATATACTGTGTTACAAGATTTTGTAATACTTTGCAAATATTGCTGGGTCATTCCACAAAAGATGTGTTTTGTGTAAACAATGACTATGGGGAAAACGTGCTATTGTAATTTATTTTATTAACAATTGACAATTAAGTGTCTTCTTTTTTGTATCCCTTGTTAGTTTGATTTTGTCAGTAGGAGATTATCTGAAGGTCAACCTGTACAATGAACAGTAAACAACTAATATTTGAAAACCGGATAGAAAGCTATATATCAGCATAAAATTATCTTCCCTGTAGTAGGATGGCTGTGACTAAATCAACTGTCAACTTGCTATTTTTGTTTGTTTTTTTAAAGGCATTGCTATCTAAATTTTTTAAAAAAGTATTTAGCTTAAAGGGTAACTATCATGGAATTTTGAAAATTATCTTTCATTGTAGTGTGTAACATAGATCTAAGTGAACAAAAACATCCTGCAAAGTTTTAAATATGAAAGTTCACCGTATACAAAGTTATTGTCTCTCAAAAGTAAGAGTCGATTCTGAGTCGCTGATATGAATTGATAGACGAACGATGCACTTTCGTACGTCACTTGTACAAGTTATTTGAATTCGACACGCCCACTCAGTGCGCGCGCCGAGCAGACAGAGAAACCTGACAACAACATGTCGAGGAGACTCTGTTCTGAAGTGCGAATCAAAAGCAAACTTTTTTTTCACTGCCCAGGGACAAGCATGTGAAGAATCAGTGGCTAGAGTTTATATTTACAACTATACCACACAAGTACAGCCACCTTGAGCTGTGTTCGCGTTATTTTAATGACGATCACTTCACAAACACAAATGCTTTCAAGTGTGGATTCGCGGGTCGCCTGATACTGAAGGAACGTTCAATACCAAGTTTATTTGGATCAGCTTCCTCCTCCGAATCACAACCTGTAAGTACTATTAATAATTGTTGCTTTTATGTGTGTGTGTGTGTGTGTGTGTGTGTGTGTGTGTGTGTGTGTGTGTGTGTGTGTGTGTGTGTGTGTGTGTGTGTGTGTGTGTGTGTGCGCGTGCGTGTGTGTGTGTGTGAGAGAGTGAGAGTTACGCTCAGCAGCTTCTAGGTCTCCAATGTCATTTTTTTTTTTTTGTTTTTTGAAATATGTGAAATTATGTGAAGCGTATTGTAGTACTGCAGTGCTTTATCAATATGTTTAAGCTTTGGGCTAACGCAAAATATAACTGACTGGGTCATCTGACCAATCACCGCCGATTAGCGTCACGCAAAGGAGGGGTTTGGACAAATGAGTCGTCAAACGAATCATTAGGGAGTCGGTTAGCAAATCAGGTAAAAATAAATGCATATTATAAGACAACAAAAGTGTTTTTTGTCATTTCTTGCATGTAAAACTGTTGTTGGGGACTCCCAGAACATTTTTAGGAACATTTTAAATGCCATAATAGGTACCCTTTAAGACAGTGCACTGCATTGCCATTTAAACACCGTCTTTTTCTGATAGATTGGCAAAACTCTTTCTTTTAAAAAATAAAATTTAGGCTACTTCAAAAATAGACTTTTCAAAATGGAAAGCACGCATTTCGAGGAATGAACCAGCCATTCAGTATTATTGTTTAAAATAGACCTATCTGCAGTCCCAAAGGAGTGACTCTAATTAACCGATTCTTTTGAGTGACTCGAGCCCAGACGTCGCGACCAGCAGGCCTATAGGTCTATGTATAGTTCGATTCCCGAGGGAGCGACTCTAAAGAGCCGGTTCTTTTCACTGAATCTAAACGCATACAGCGCGACAAGTAGCTAGAGCGATTTAAGAACGAATATTTAATCGAGTCCTTGAGCTACTAGTAGCCTATCTTAGGTAATTGATGTAGTAAAAAACGTGAAATTATTTGTTAAAGGCAGAACTTAACCGTAGGCTACTCACAAATCGGAAACAGCCATTTTAATCCCATAGGAAATTCCAGAAGGATGGGTTATTTGGTTTGAAAATAAGTTTTAGGACCACAAACTGAACAATTTTGTTTTTTTGCATTGTCCAACACTTCTTCCTTAAAAGTACTAAATGAAACGTTAAGGAACCGGAATAGTTAAATTGCTTACGGTCCCCATCCCTTCTTACCACATATGTGTATGTGGGCGCGCTCGCGCGTGTGTTTGTGTGTGTGCGCGCGTGCTGGAGGAGGGAGAACTCCGCTCTAAATCCAGCCACGAATCACGGAGAATGTGCGCGAAATGCTTCACTGCTGTTCTCTGTAACTCCACAAGGCAGATTCTGTATGATACGACTGCACGGACGGGTTTGGGAACGTCGGAGTGACATTGAAGACGCAGCCTTTCAGAAGACCCAAAAACGAACCTCCCTCTCGAGCTCATCTACAGTCATCATCCGTATACATTCTGGACCTGTTACCACTGGACTGGTACCACTGACCATTTCACCCTGTGTGGATACTTCTCCAGACCGCAGAGGATTCGCGCAGTTTCCAACGGACCATTATGACTCATTTTACTTTGCTTGAATGAGTTCTCCATCAATTTTATTTGCTTTGATTTTCGACCATAATACGTATTATATTGTTACATTTTGAATCGATCAAGTAACAATTAAATAATGACTTTTTAATGCCCCTCCCTTCAAATTAAATATTTGAATGCGTTTTATGAGATGCGTAAAATGGAAACCACTGCGCGTAAATTCACGTCGGATTAACTGTCTCTTCGCATCCCGGCCACATACCCGTGAAAATCTATGGAAGTAGCCGAGTTTGCTTTGAACTTGCTTTAGGCTGGGTGCCGGGAGTGTTTTCTGCGGGACGTAGTGAGGATGCAGTCGGGGATGCGGGCGCTCTGTGCCGGCGGAGGCGCGTCTCTCTGCTGCCTGCTCATGCTGTGGATGATCTACACCCACATCCTGAAAGAAGGCAAGTGTTGAGCATCCCTATACACGACTTTCACTATGGTAACCAAATAACCTCATATTTTTCCATGCCTATATAGGCTCACCTCTGATTCTGTCCTTATAAAGTTGCTTTAAAAAAAACACAAGTCAGATTTCTCAGAGACAAGCTTTTCTGTGCCTTAACACCCAGGGGGAAAACATAGTGTGTAGGACAGAAACAACTCCTCTGAGAGACCCTGGAGAGCTTGTGACATTATTATGGAAATCTATAGCATAATATGGAGGGCATGCTTCACAACCCAGAGGAAAATTGTCTTGCTTAGGGGTTGCTCGTTCATAGCTCAGGGGATTTATTGGGGATCTCATTTACTGTATGTAACTTTGTCTCAGAGGTTTCTCCTACAATTCATTTGAAGAAATCAAATTTAAGACATGCAGTAATTGGAAAAATGTGGCCCACAAATGTAAAGAATTTAATGAGGAATTGTTAAGATCTCTGACGGCAGACTTGAGAAATCGGAGTACAATTTGTGTCATTGTACAGATCTCTCTGAGAAGCAGTTGAGATCTCATTTGTGAATTTCCTTTCCTTTGAATGGCTTTTAGGGCTGTATCGTGCATGTCAGAATATTTGTACCGTGAAGCTCACGTGTCATGAAGTTCTCGTCTTCTACTTCTAATGCTGCGAATGATTTGTTCAGGGACCACTGCTTTTGTGTGCATGCATTCGCATCAATGCCTACTGTTATGCATCACACACGTGTTTTTTTGCTTGTGTGTGCACGTCTGTCCAGCGTTTCTCTGTGTGTAATGAAGAGGACAGTCATGATTTTGAGTCAGGGGTAAGAATGTGACTCATTTGATAAGCTAACTGGCCTAAAAAGGCACTGGGAGGCATGTCAAACATGGCAGTGTTTGTGTGCTGATGTGGAAGTTTTGCAGATGGCTGTCTGTGAATGTTTTTTGTCAGGGGGGTTGAGTTAAGATAGGATATTATATAAAGACATTACAGA
This sequence comes from Chrosomus eos, assembly GCA_036326025.1. NCBI lineage: Eukaryota > Metazoa > Chordata > Actinopteri > Cypriniformes > Leuciscidae > Chrosomus > Chrosomus eos. The sequence goes on along the minus strand of CM070836.1, from coordinate 31,498,355 downwards.
CATTAACACTTCATCTCACGGTGGCGTCTTAGCACGGTAATACTGGAGATTTATGGGCACCCTGATGCACAAATCCTCACGTTTAACTGAGACATTCAGAGCACTAAACGTTAGTAGGCGGAAACTGCTATCTTGTTTGAGGGATCAAACATCTCTTCGAGATCCTCTCAGTTAATGGCGGAGCTTTATTTGGGCTTCATGGCCTCTAGCTTAATCTAGGGAGGGGAAACTCCTTTGCTAAAATACTTTACGTTCTTCCGACCACCAAGAAGAAACTAGAACCAGAGGGCCTGAAATGTTTGCGTCACGTCCAGCTACAGAGGCTGATAAATCAGTCATCTAATATTTCAGACATCGCTCAAATTATTTGAAAAGCATCGCTCAAATTATTTCGTCAGGAGGATTTGATGTGATGTTTGATTTCATGTTAAAATCTCTTCTGAGACACGGTTGAGAACAAAAACAAGACTATTTGATTCTTTCCTTCCTGCAGTTTTTTTAATGTTGTTTCGGCCCCATTAACTTTTATAGTGGACAAAAATATTTACAATATATTATTTTTTTAGCACAGTCTGGTGGTGTTGCTATCCAGTGCCATTTTCCTGTTTCATTTAGTTTACCTTCTACGGAGCCCTGTTCATGACATGCTGACAAAAATATATATATCGCAGCCACAAATTAAGCATACATTCTCTCGTTTAAATGCATTGTGGCCACAAGTTAAGAGTTCGTTCCCACGACTTAATTTGTTCCCTCGTTTTAGTAAATCATGACCACATTGAAATTTGTTCCCTCTAATGTGGTTGATTAACATATCAAGGGAATGAATGAATACAATGTGGCCACAATTTACTAAAAAGGTAAACAAATTTTAATTCAAGGCCACTTTATCGTCCCCCTCCCTGCGTGTCATATATATTATAATAATAATACATTTATGCATTTGACGTACTTTTATGTGACTTGCATTGCATCGAAGAAATTTTTTACATATTTCTTTATATAATTTTATATACATCATATACGTTATTTAAGTCGTACATGTTTAGAATGACATAAGGGTGAGTAAATAATAACAGAATTTTCATTTTTGGGTGAACTGTCCATTTAAGCGACATGATTTTGTTCAATAGCTGGATGAAATGACAACTTGTGATTGCTGTGATTGCTATAGTGTGGTGGCCTTTCATTTCGATAATGATATCCGTGACCCTACTGAAGTTGTGTGTGAGAAATTGATCGATCAATGTGTGTGTGACCATCGACCTTTGTGGCTGTTTGGCTCTGAGTCATTTACAGATGAAAGCACGTGGCTTCGAATAAGGCCTTGACCCTTCAAGCACCATAGGCATGTGATGAAAAACCCTCATCGCTCTTGTCCATTCAAAAGATCCAGCGTACAGATGCACATTATTACACTACTTTAATTGTGGTAAGATGTAAGTGATATGGAGATGTGTGTGTCTTTGTGAGCCAGCAGCGTGTGTGTTATAGTCGTGATTTAATTATGCCGTCCTCCCAGGCCAGAGCTGTCATCCAGAATCACAACAGAGCTGCCGTGATGACATCACCGATAATGCACAGAACGTTTTCATCACAGATGCCCGGCGTAAAGAGAGGGACAGTGACTAGATGAAAGATTTACAAGATTAAAATCAATTGTCAGGAGTCCAATTAAAAATTCTCTCTTCTTCCATTCTGGAATTCCCCGGTAAGATCAGCGCAAAAGATTAGTCGTTTGTTAAATATTGTAGAAAGAAAGGTTTCATTGAGCACCTCCCGCACCACTGAGCGTTCAAACTAATGCCTGTGCAAATTTGATTCAGCTGCTTTTTTATATGAGATGCAAACAAGCTTCTCTGCATGTGCAGGCTGTTAGGACACAAGCTCATGTCACCGACTGACGTCTCCCTTTATCAGTCAAGTGCTCCAAATGCGGTCCTGCACATCAGAGATACTGCTGGTCTGGTTAAAGATGATGAGAGACATTTTTCTGATGTTAAAGCACTTTCTGATTTCTAGCTTAATATGCAGAGACAACTGTAAGCTGCTCTTAGGTTGATTTCAAGGAGTTCTAATAAACCTGAAGAGCTATCCAGCGATTCCCACTCATCTAAAAGGCTGTTGCTCTGCTGGTGTATGCAGCCTGGATGCTCCTGCATTTGCTTCAGTTCCACAAAGATTTTCTGAGCCATATATGCCTCTGATCGTTCTATATTAGCCACCTTACAGCAGACAGGGAAAACATACGTCTGTTTCATGCTGTTAAGAGCCCTGGGAGAGAAATAGGTCACTAGGTAAAACATCTACAATAATAGTGAATGCCTACTTTTCAATGGTCGCCACTGTGCTAATGTTCTCCAAAATGTTGACTTTTTTTGTAGATATATATACATTTAAATGTTACAGTCATTCTCTTCCAGGAAAACGACCACAAACTATTGATCAGTCATCCTGCACTGAACAGATTTATGTCCAGTCAGATTGTCCCTCCCCAGTAATTATTGAATAATTGTTCATTGTAGTGACAGCTAAACCCTATTGGCTAATTTTGCGATATGTCCCATCTCAACTTCGGTTATACTTTATTTCAATAGTCCATTTAAGACATTCTAGTAAGTGTAAGTAACTTTGCAACTACAAGTTAACAAACTCACTAATTTGCAACTACAAGTCAACTAACTCTCATTCAAGTATTTGTGGACTATTAGTTTAAACTTTAGGGTTAGGTTGACATTGCTTGAAAAGTTACTTCTACTCAGTAGAATGTCTGTTAGGGAGCATCAAAATAAAGATATTATGCAGACAGTCTACTAATACTCTAATGACTGCTAGTTGACATGTATTTGCAAAGTTACTTAAAGTTAGTAGAATGTCTAAAGTGGACTATTGAAATAAAGCGTTCCCTAAACTTCCTGTTTCAATAAAAGATGTCAACACAGGACAGAAAGCCTAGCTCATCTGACAGTGTCATGAGGTATTTCTGGATGTGCACTCAAGGAGGGTAATTCATCTGTTGATTCTTGACAGGAGAAATTTCATAACCACCTTTGAAAACCACTAGCAATGATTTAAAATGGTATGATTTGTAGTAGATGTTGTTCCCTGACTGTTATCCAAAAATCCCTTTACAGACGAGAATAATTCATATTAGTAAAGTTGTCTATGTCTGAGAGACAGATGGAGGGTGTTTGGCTTAGGAAATGGATTTACAGTACAAGCGAGTGATGTAATAAAAGGGCTACTGTGTGCTTTTTAAGACAGGCCCATTACATGCAACACGTGCTTTGGTCTGTCAGGCCCTTTTGGGGGTTCGGTAACAAAGAAATGTGTGGGTCTCTCCGAGTGGCTGTGAATTCTGCCCTGACAGCTCCCCCACAAAGCGCCACCATTCGTCATGGCACAGACAGGAAATCAAAGTGCGCTTGGCTGTGGGTGTGCACTCTGGGCCAGAGAACAGACAGATGGATGAGCTGTCACCAACATCAGCGCTGCCAGTTTATTTAACAATACATTTGGAAATGTCAGTGTTCCCTCTGCGGACTTTTCGCCATGCCACTGCCGACACCTTTCGGCTTCCAACGTTAAGCTTGGGTATCAGTGGGTGGAAAGGGATGTTTCTAATTATAATGCGGGAGAAGTTCTCACATCCTGCACGAAAGAAAGAATCCAATAGTCTTTTATTTGTTTTTCTAGAGTTCTCAACAATGTCTTAGAAGAGATGTTTATGAACTCAAACATCACATAAAATCCTTCCAAGACCAAATTTATTAAACAATGCTTTTCTCCATCCATCCATCCATCCACCCATCCATCCATCCATCCATCCATCCATCCACCCATCCATCCATCCATCTATCTACCCACCCACCCATCCATCCATCCATCTATCTACCCACCCACCCACCCATCTACCCACCCACCCATCCATCCATCCATCTATCTACCCACCCACCCATCCATCTACCCACCCACCCACCCATCCATAAACCCACCCACCCACCCACCTATCCATCCATCCATCCATCTATCCATCTATCTACCACCCACCCATCCATCCATCCATCTATCTAGCCACCCACCCATCCATCCATCCATCTACCCACCCACCCATCCATCCAGCCATCTATCTACCCACCCACCCATCCATCTACCCGATCCATCTACCCAAACCCACCCACCCACCCATCCATCCACCCACCCATCCACCCACCTATCCATCCATCCATCTATCCATCTACCCACCCAGCCACCCATCCATCCATCCATCCATCCATCCATCCATCTACCCACCCACCCACCCATCCATCTACCCACCCACCCACCCACCCATCCATCCACCCACCCACCCACCTATCCATCCATCCATCCATCCATCTATCCATCTATCTACCACCCCACCCATCCATCCATCCATCTATCTACCCACCCACCCATCCATCCATCCATCCACCCACCCACCCAAACCCACCCACCCAACCCACCACCATCCATCCATCCATCTACCCACCCACCCACCCATCCATCCATCCATCCATCTACCCACCCACCCACCCATCCATCCATCCATCTACCCACCCACCCATCCATCCATCCATCTACCCACCCACCCACCCATCCATCCATCCATCCACCCACCCACCCACCCATCCATCCACCCACTCATCATTCCACCCGCCCACCCAATCCACACAATCCACCCAATCCACCCAATCCATCCACCCAATCCACCCAATCCATCCATCCATCCATCCATCCACATACCCCAATCCACCCATCCACCCATCCATCCACCCACTCACCATTACACCCACCCACCCAATCCACCCAATCCATCCAATCCACCCAATCCATCCATCCATCCATCCATCCATCCATCCATCCATCCATCCATCCATCCATCCATCCGTGCACAACCCTGTATGAGAAACGTCTGTAGGGATGACAATTTTTGATACCTAATAGAAGATAACTGCTCTGTGAACAACCTCTGAGCAAAACTTTTGTCCTCTGGGATTACTTAGCTGAACCATAAGGTTTGTATTTCTGGTTATTTTTGCACTCTCTCTAAATGCCATTGTCATGATGCTGTGTAGGTGGGCAGGACAGATATGTCATTTCCAGCAGGACAATTTGCAAAATGCGATTTCTTCCTCAACAAAGGGCACCAGCTCCCAGCATGCCAGATGCTAATGATGGGCCGTGTCATAAATTTAGTGGCGAGAAACAACTTGTGCCTCTGTAGGTAATGAAGCCGTAGATCTGAACGGATGTTTATGGAAAACTCAAAATCAATTGTGCACATTGTGGCACCCATTTTTTTGAATTTTTCGCTGCTGGGTATATATGAGTTTAATTTATGTCAAATGCCACCCTGCTCTCTCTCCTCTCTCTCTCTCTCTCTCTCTCTCTCTCTCTCTCTCTCTCTCTCTCCTCTCTCTCTCTCTCTCTCTCTCTCTCTCTCTCCTCTCCTCTCTCTCTCTCTCTTCTCTCTCTCTCTCCTCTCCTCTCCTCTCTCTCTCTCTCTCTCTCTCTCCTCTCTCTCTCCTCTCTCCTCTCTCTTCTCTCTCTCTCAGCTGAGAGGAATTCTGGAGTGTCTATATGAAGATGAATGATATGATGTTCTGCAGTATTTAACTTCCCTGCTGTGAAATGCCGTCTGAGTTTACTATTGTCAGATTTTGTGTGAAGTGTGTGACCTTTGTTCCAAGGCTTGTTGCTAACTTGTTCAATTTTTGTTGTAGCCATCCTCATTCCACTTGAGGCTGATAGTAAATGACACAGATGTTTAAACAGGTTCTTAGAGGGTTAGCATGGGTTAATTAGCTCTTCCGTTCACAATGGAGGAGGTTATGGCCGTCTCTATTGCTGAACACAACTGTTAACAGCAAAGACAAACTCTACAGACAGGCAGTTTTGAAATTGCGGCTCAAGCTACACTCCTTTCCACTCGTACAGTAACAAAGGATTAGCTTGGCTGTCTGTGGACTAAAGAGATGTATTTGAGGGAATCTCACGATACCTGTCAAGAACATCATATTCCAGCACAAAGAAAGAGAATAGTACATTTTACTTGCATTCAGTCAGTGTTTCTCTCATGTCATTTGTGGCACACCAAAGAGGATGTTTAACACAGTGCCTGAACTGCTCTCTTCCTTGTGATGAAAGTGGATTGGGATCAGGATCTAAAAAGGATGGAAACGAGCACCATAAAACATAAATTCTGTCTTCTGAGACAAAATGCAATACAATAGCTTTGTGTGAGGAATGAACTGAAATGTACTTTATTTTCTGAATGTCTTGCTTGTCATGAAAAAAAAAAAGCAAACGGCTAACTAACATCTCTTTTTGTGTTCGCGGGAGAAAATTATATGGATTTCATATTACAATTTATTTCATTACACATTAGGGCAGACATTTTGCCCTAAATTCTTTACTTCTAACTACTTATAAATCTATTTACATTACTGTAGTGATAAAACAAAATTATATATTATTTAAATTGGAATGTTTTTATACTTTAATTGCACTGCCTCTATGCTGATTTTAATATAAAATATTGTATTATAGTATTTTGATACTATAGCACAAAAGCACATGTGAAACTTACTGTTACAGTAATGAGAACAAAAATAATTACGAAAAACTTCAAAGTAAAATGTTCACACATTAGAGTAGTGATAATCTGATTATTATTATTATCATCATTATTTTTACCATACATTAACCTATTCTCCAAACCGCTTGTCCTATAGTGTTGCAGTATTGTTGTTGTTATTTTGCATAACAGTAATGACAATTAATAAAAAAATGTTGCCATGCAAAAAAATCTTAATTAAAAAAATAATTAAATATTTTCTATATATAATTATTTTATCTTTTGAATTTTGTTTGAAATATATCCTGAACATGTTCTTGACAAGATTCATGACATTCCTTCACTCCCATCGTGTGTTCAACTTTTAACACTCCCACTGACACAAGTGATTGAAACCCAGTGAGAGTTTGAAATGTTTTGCCTAACCCTTATCTTTTGCGGCAAACTCTAGAAAGAAACAAATGTCATCTTTCTGTCAGGTGTCCTGTGGTGTTGGTGTTTGGAGAGGAGATGGTGTTTTGAACCGCACTAGCTTTGAGCTTCATGTTCGCTTGCAGTTGTACCTACATCTCCAGGCTGAAAGTGACACTGCAGACCTGAATCTACTTCCTCTGGGAGAGTATAGAGAAGTATAGAGCTGAGTTTGGTGACCCGGGCTCTGCTCTGTGCCCAGGTGCATGTAGATCCTTATCGTTTGATTCGCTCTGTCGTGTCTGGACTAAACAGGCAGAAAAATCTCCTGTCATATCAATTAACTTAACAACCTGTGATGGAATGGCTGTCAAGCTTTTGGCACATCAAACCCTCTGACACTTTTGCTTTCTCTCTTTCTTTCCATCCTGTTTTCTGTGGCTTATCTCCATCCATACCCGTCCCATTCATCCCCTGGCTGTTAAACATGGACAGAACACTGGTTTTACATGCCATGGATGTTCCTAGCCAGCTGCTTTTTTGTGGATGTGTGTGTCGTTTTGTGGGTGTTTCTTCAATTACGGGCACATTTGTGTCCCAGGGGTTGGTTTTTATTCAAATTAATTTAAAAAAAATGTTATTAACTTTTTTTCTCCTGTTTGTTATATGAAGGTCACTCTCTCATGAAAAATGTTTAAAATATCTTCCAAAATGCTTATTACATGCTGATTGAGTGTAATTTTACCTTTATATTTAAATGTTAAAACCATTTCATATAAGTATTGATATAATTATTCATATATGAAACAGGACTGTCAAAAGACAGAGTCGAATAAACAATAATAGTTTTATATTTATTAGGGAAATGATTTTTGTCCATTTTTACACAAATGAAAACTATTAATTAAAACTGTCAATTTTGCCTCTAATTATTTTCTAAGTTAGTGTTTTTGATTTTCAAACTTGAGTGTAGAGCATCATTGAAATAAAATATGAAACGTGATATGTGAACAAAATTAACTTTTATCAAATGTTTTTATTGCACTTATTTTTTTTTAATTTTTTTTTTTCTAATTTCATCAAGTTCATATTTATGGCTTTCAGAAATGACAAATACCAGAATCTATCTGTAATGCATGTATATTTTCTGTTGGCAGACAAATCAAATTAACTAGTCCAAGTGTGTAAAGTACGAATTTATTTTCCAACAGAGCCAATGGCACCCGTACTTGAAGAAACACCTCGGTATGAAATGAAACAAAATGAAATGGGGCAAACAGAGAAGCATCAGAGAACTGAAGCAGGGGTTAATTCTCTTATCTAAATTCTGAGCTGTGGAGGATTAATGTGGGCCGTTATGGAAAGAGGTTGTGGCTCTATTTTGGAGGAGGCTGATCAGAGCGAGAGAGCGAGCGAGACAGAGAGAGGTGACCTTCAGCATTCTCCATAGTCTTTACAATAATGATGTCTGCTGGGATTTCTCATCTCCACTCAACAAGATGCCCCCATCGCCTTCAAGGTTAAAACAATTTCAATAGACTTTGTATCTGACACGTTCGGCCTGAAATTGCATGTAAGTTTTGCTCTTGGTGTGTAATGTTTCGCATTGTGTTGTTGCAAGGGAAAACTTTTTGGTACATAACATGGTACTTAAATGCAGTGTTTTTAGTCACTTATTAGGTAATTACATGCAGGGGCGTAGGAATGAGTTTAACATTGGGGGGGACCAGGGGTGATTTTAGGATTTTAATTTTAGGGAGGCTCAGTCCCCAATGACAATACGGAGGGGTTTTTCTTGGCTCAAAACGAGGAGGAAGACATGAAATCCTGATCAATTATCTTATTTATAAGATAAATAGAATATTATTTTTCACAGACCATAGGCTGTTATTCCCACAGTATTTTTGTGGATGAAGCCCAGTACCTCTAGGGGGGTCCTGGGGCATGCACCCCCGGAAGAAAATTTTGTACATTTTAAAGCTAAATTCATTAATCTGGTGCACTTTGAGTCATCCAAATCCACTGTTGAAAATAAATAATCCACCCGCCAATCGACGAACCTATGAATTCTCTGATTTAGATATCTGCATCTAATTTTTTCTGCATCATATTTTCTGCATCATATTGTCACTTCAACCCAAATCGGTTTATTGGAATAAACTACTTGGGTTCAATTCAACTCGACTTCAAGTCAGGCAAGTCAACTTATTAAAAATCGTATGGGCATTTGTTGCACAAGATAACAGACACAAATCTGACATCATACAATACATCTAAAGCAATAGCAATAAATAAGAGTTAATACAAAATCTAAAATATAGATAATAGTTAAAAACTTAATAAATACCTTTAAACTATTAGTAGTCTAATGCACTCGAAAAGAATTTATATCGATTATTTTCATGGACTACATTACACATATATATACATGATTCATGGTCTTTTTTAAAATTAATGGGTTTTAATAAGTGAATAAAACGTTTTTCATTATATCTTAGAAAAACATTAAGAGAACGTTTATATAGCCTAATGGGAGAATTGAACGTTTGAATAACGTTCTTATAACCAAGCTAGAACGTTAATACAACGTTTATATAAAGGGAGAATTGAACATTCTTATAACCTAAAATTGTTAACTGGGGAGAGGAGAGATTCGCGATTGCACTGAACTCGTTTTAAGTGCGGCATATTCTCTGAGCGAGCCCAGAGAGAGAATTCCTACAAGAGAAGTGTATCTGAGAGCGCGCGCGGGAGATTCGCCTCGGCACATCATATTCCGCGCGTCGAGCAGAGAGATTCACGCTCACGCATTATATTAATGTACTTTCGCGCTACAATAATGCGCTCTCGACATTTGATAGGGAAACCAATCAAATACGTGTGTCTCACGGCCAATGGGTGAGAGTTGGCAAATATTTTTGTCTTCCGCGGTGTCATTTTTGGGTGGGACAAATGCGACTGTCTCCAATATTGGGGGGACACGTCCCCCCCGTCCCCCCCGGTTCCTACGCCCCTGATTACATGTTCTTTGGAAAATGTACAAATCTAGTTATATTAGAAGCTCCCTGTGTTTTAAAAAATATCAAGCATTTTCACTGAATGGGGTTGACTGTCTGTCCAATGCACATTGTGTTCAATTCCTCTGGATTCTTCCACGAAAGGCAGGTGTCTACTCGTGCTTGGCTGACCTTAACCTTGTTTTGAAATAGTAATTGTTCAGGCCGCTGGACTGTGAAACCAATTGGTCGTCCTGTAGGGAGTACAAGTTTTGCGTTCAGCATGTCTGTCTTAATCTGCTCGGCCCGTACCGACTGTTGACCAAGCAGAAGTGGCCATCAGCTCTACACTGCTGTCTTTGCATTTCAGTGGGTCAAGTGCAAATGCCATGGGAGGGTGGGTTTGCTGTTTTTGTGCATGTTGGGATGGGGAGGGTGTAAAATATGATGAAAAGCAATAAGCCACTCAGCCCTGCAATCAGCAGCCGCTTAAAGCCAAAATCAAGGCTTATGCGTTGACGATCAGAGAATATGGTGCATGAATAGAGTTTTCTGATTTCTTTTTGGGTTGTCTTTTGTCAAGCCTTGATTAAAGTTGTCCTGATGCAGTGTTGCAGAATAGTTAGCCATTTTGCTTCGGGTTTTTTTTTTGGACGATGAGACGAGATCTGATAGGCTCTCCTTTCGGTCTGATCGGAGTGAATTATTGCGCCCTTGAGACGAGCTCCCTGTGAAAAGGAATCTTAAAGCTGGAGTCAGTGGTGATTCATCACTGTTCCCGAGTTCTATTACACATATAAAAATCCCCTTTCATCACATCTCTGTTGGCTCTTCAGCGGTATCACATAAGATTAATTAATATTGTAAATCTGCTTTATTACCATTTTTAACAGCCGGATTCATAGGGTTGTACCCGGCCACTTTTCCTTTTTGATCAAACACAAAGAAAGAGCAAAGACAGGAAGTTAAGGACTGAGGAAGACTTTTCTTTCTGACGTGAATTATGACTATGATTATGTATGAGACAGCTTATGCCTAGCCAGACTTTTTGAACTTTTCGTTCTTTTTCTGCGAAGCTTCGCTGGTCATTGTGGTACCTTGAATAGAAGTTGTAAGCTTTGCCAGCACACTAAAAGTGTCAAAAATACTCAGCCAAGCATTTACGCTTGTCAGAGAAAGTGTCGAGGGGAAGTGGTCTCTGAGGACATGAGAGAGAGAGATTTTGCTTTATAAAAGGCTTGAACAACAATGAACACCTTAGGAGAAGTAAAAAGCTACATTTATAAAGATTGACTTTTAAAATGGTCTCTTCTTGTAAGGACATGATGAGAAACCAAAATGAGAAAATGAGTTTTACCTCTCTCTGATGCTATGCTACCTTGCCTATTATGGTTTATTTCAGATGTCTAGTAAATTGGTTGTCTTGATATTTTTGGAGAGATCTAGTTTTTGTGTAATGCCTGCTACAGACTGTGAGATTTTGGCAATCCTATAAGATCATTACAAATCACACTGTATGACATGGATCTAATAAACTTGGGTACGAAATGTATGTAGACTGTACGATTGATGTGCTAGTGGTAAACAAATAGAGCATGATGAATTGCACTTTGGCAATTGTGGTTTTTATTGTGGAAAAAAAAGAAGTGAAAGAGGAGAATATGGACATGGTCATGGCTAGGGAAAAGAGGCCATGCCAATTTTGTTAATGGAGCTTGAGGTAAGTAGCTTTTAAGTTTTGGCGTCATGTCGCGTTGTTCAATACGCCATTTCATTTTGCGTTTTCTTTGGCGAGGCAGTAGACGTAGGTCGTAGCAGCCAACACACTGTGAGATGATCATGCTAAAAAAAAGAACAAGAAAGCACCATAAAAGGGGTCCAGTCAGTGGTCCACAGCTTTCTGTGATGCACAGTCAAAACTAAAGTTGTTTCTCAGTGTTAAACTGGGTTTATCCTCTGAGACCGAATCACTGAGTTGAACTAGAGAACCGAATCAGACTGATTCATGAATCATTCAGACCAGTTTTGTGAGCTTGATCAACCAATTCATTTAAAGTCTCCCTGTAGTCAATCATTTGATCCCTTAAAATCATCTTTGATCACCAAAATTACATATTTAAAAAATCTTAAAATAGCTTGAATAAAACTACACCCTTGTTTCATTTATTAGGCTATACGCAGCTGCATGAATATGCTATTAGCCCCGCGGCCTCCACTCACACAGCTCACAGATTCACTCGGCCAACTTACTGAGGTAAACGCTGCACAATGGTATCGCTCTTAACAATGTCGGACTCATAACGGTAATTAATATGATTATCCTTTTGCTTGACTATGTTATTTAACAGCTAAGAACGTGTTGCTAATTTTCCACAAACTATGTTCCTGTTTGGCATCTCAGAGTCACAGTTGCATTCTAACAACCATCAGAAAAGCTTTGAACGAATCAGAACGTCAGTGGAGAAAGGCATATAGTTCATCATAACATCGTAATATACATCATACACCCACTTTATTGCTAAATCTACCCGATTTTGCATATCAACAAAAAAAAAATACCGGGATAACCTGGCATCTCTCGAGACTCCCCTGATAGTTCAATGTTAATTAAATGAATGTGAATGAACGAATGCGTTGTCCTGATTGGTTACAAGGTAGTTTGTGACATTAGAAACACCAGTGATTTCAAACCGCTTTTTTGAGACTGCAGTTTTAAGGAGAAAATACTTAGAAAATACAATGGTGTTGACTTATGAATTTGCACAAGGTTTGTCTTAAAGCATATTAAAAACACCACACAGAGATATAAACAATTAAAAACTTGATTCTCACCACAGGGAGACTTTAAAATATCTCTCAGACTCAAAATAATGATTTATTCACATAATTCCTGATACAGAACTCCATTGTATGACCAAATAAGATTTGGATAGTTAACCACTTTTTTGGTTCTTGTTCACTTTCATTAAAATGATTTACAAATACCTTTGTGTTCCGCAGATGAAAGAAAATTACACAGGTTTGGAATGACTTCCACAGGAAAACAATGACAGTGTTCTTTTTTGGGGTACTGTTCCTTTAAATGTTTTGTTCTATTCCACTGAAAGTTGTCCATGTTTATTTCCCTCCATGGTTGCTTTGGCAGTGACTCTCAGACTGGTACATAACAGTGCACTCAAAGATAGGGTCATTTTAACGGATATTCAACCTTTATGTTGACGTTTTAACAAGTTATAACAAGATTTGGCCATTGATATCCTTATTTTCAAAGCCATGCTTTCTGAAATGTATGTGTGTGTGTGTCCTCCACAGGTCAGTTGGCAGTAGGCACATGTGAGATAGTGATGTTGAATAGAGACAGCAGTCAACCCAAGCGCACTATCGCCAGGCAGACAGCCCGCTGTGCCTGCCGGAGAGGACAGATCGCTGGCACCACACGGGCCCGACCAGCATGCGTGGACGGTGAGATGCAGCCCACACACACACATTCTCACACACACACATACACATATCCGCTCGCAGCATGCAACAAGCCACGTCATGTCGTTCAACTTCACTGTTTAATTTGCATTGCATTGTTTTTTTGTCTCGTGTCAAAATCTTGTATCACACAATATAACACAATAGTCAGACTTGCTACATGTAAAGAAATGTTCCTCTCTGCAGTGTGTGCCGTGTCAAAGTCGAGGAAAAAATGTAATCTTTGGATTGTGATTGTCACTGTGGTTTAGGAGGAATATTTGAGCTTGTCTGTTCTGCCGAGCGCCGGATATGGCGGAGGATCTCATGGGGTTGGAAGCTTTCAGCTTTTCTTAGGTTGTAAACCTGAATATGATGGTAGTCTTTGTTTTTATAGCAAATAAACCCAACTCTCCTGACAGCTGGGGTCATGTAGCTAGTTTCTTCTGTGCGATGGTGTTTTTGGTAATGCTACAGCTTGAGCTCTTCAACGACACATTAGTAGCACTTTGTAACGGCAAGACCAGAGTAATTAACCAAGAGAGTACCATAATTACAGCTGTGGGAAATTGATTTTTATTGGCTTTCTCTGCTGCCTTCATGCTCCATTAGTAGTGGATCCATTAAAGAAGGACCTGTTGCGTACACAAGCTGTACAATTACAGACAACCCTATGACAGCTGTACAGAGACAATTAAAGTTTTAAAGAATGTAGAAATTACTATAAAGGTCCATCCATTAGCATCTAGTCAATCTACCTTCTACTTCTCATCTGCTCATCATATCTCCTGCATTATAGAGCTCAAGGACTATGAAATTTAAAATGGAAATTGATTTTGAAGTGAAAATGTATGAAACCAATAGTCAATGTGATTTCAGCTTAATTTACATGGAATTGGACACACACACACAAACACGTATTATGTATATAAAGGGCTGGGTATTGACACAAATTTCACAATTCGATTCGATTTCGATTCACAAGCTTGCAATTCGATTCGATTTCGATTCTGATTCGATTCAATATTGATTATTTTGGATATCAGTTACAATAAATGGCAAATTTTCTCAAGGAAATAAAATCTCTTAACTAATTCTGTAAACTATGGCAGTCTAGTTGGAGCCTACTAAGCTTCATTGGTCTAATATGAAGGTAATAATTAACTGTTTTGTAGCTATACAAACAGTACTTCAGTTCACAGTCTTTGTAATTTGTTTTAGCAATACATTTCTAACATTTATAATGTGTTTAGAATTTTTTTTTAAATTGCCTTTACAGGGACTTTAAATTAGACTTTTATTTATTTTTATAATAAGAACATTATATGAAATATAAACATTTAAATGCTGGCTGTCATAAAAACTTGCCAGATTTATTAAAATATGCATTAAATATTGAAGAACATTAAGATTATAATGCATATGTAATATTGTGCATATATTTAGCAAAATGCTCCTCTCTAGAGTTATTTTATCTAGCTGACTAACGAGTTTATGGTCACATGTGGTTTTTCTGAGGTAAATATGACGATACATGACATTGATTGCAAGCTGTTTAACTGACGTCTTTCCACGGTTGAAACGCTGATTGAGCGAATCAGTGTGACGATACGGATTTCGAGAAGTTGTACTCTATCTTTTAACACACTTTCAGATGCTCATTCATGTTTATTTCGCGATGTAACTGATGTTATTAAGCCGGAAGAGGTCAAAGCGGATCTGCTTCTCTTGAGCTGAGCCAGAGCGATCTCACGCCACAGCGCCAAAACGGTATTTATGTTTTTGAATTTCAAAAGAAAATGGACGTAATTTGAAAATTCACACTGTTTCATATAAATAGTAACAAAGGACAAAGATTATTGCGATGTTTTGGATGCGCGCAGCCGCGCTACAATGTTCCATTCATTCAAATGAAACAGGATGACTAATCGATTCTTGAGATTTAAGAATCGATATCGGTTCGTAAAAATGAGAATCGATTAATATCGAGAAATCGATATTTATTACCCAGCCCTATAAAATACGTGTTTGTGTGTGTGTCCAATTCCATGTAAATGTATGTACCCTTCAAAAGTATGGGGTCATATTTGTTTTATTGTTTTCTATCTTTTTTACTCTTTCTCTTTTTAATTTTCTCTTATGCTCAATAACACTGTATTTATTTGTTTAAAATATTATGTTCAATATTATGAAATATTATTACAATTTAAATAACTCTTTTCTATTTGAATACAATTAAACATGATCTTTCAGAAATCATGCTGATTATGCTTATCATGCTAATGCTGATTGAAAACAGTTGAATAATTAGATGAATTATTTTCAAGGTTCTTTGATTAATAATAATTAAAAAAAAACAGCATTTATTTGAAATGGAAATCTTTTGTAACATTATAAATGTCTTTACTGTCACTTTTGATCAATATAATGCATCCTTGTCAAATAAAAATAGTATTTTCTTGTATTACTCAACCCAAACTTTTGAAATCTCTCTCTCTCTCTCTCTCTCTCTCTCTCTCTCTCTCTCTCTCTCTCTCTCTCTCTCTCTCTCTCTCTCTCTCTCTCTCTCTCTCTCTCTCTCTCTCTCTCTCTCTCTCTCTCTCTCTCTCTCTCTCTCCTCTCTCTCTCTCTCTCCTCTCTCTCTTTTCTCTCTCTCCTATTCCATCCATCCATCCATTTTCTGTGCTTCAAGCTAAAATGACCATATTTTAAAAATGCTTCAGGGCTTCTGGTTAAGATTAGTCAACAAACTAGTCGACATGCCCTTCTGGCAACCCACCTATATTTATAGTTTTGCACTCTTTATTAAATGATTTCTAAAATGGAGAAAATGAATGGAAATATATTTCCCGAACCCGCAGTGCTGAGAGTGTGTGCGCTCACTCGTGCTCTCTCCGGTTAGATGTCAGTCTGCAGGTGAGGCTGTGTCTGGCAGATGAGTCCGGGGGGCAGATGGTCAAGGGTCTCGGGAGCGAGGGAGGGCATGCGCGAGTCGGGTCCCTGGAGACGTCTGAATCAGTGTAGGCGTGCTGGAGCCGGCTCAGGTGTTGCATGCACACAGAGAGACAGATTGAGTCATGATGCAGAACAGAGGTACCATGGGAAACGGTGTGTGGGTGTGATTCATCCTTTTTTTTAAAGCCGGACTCCGCACAAACGCACTGGTCAGTGGGTGGTATCTTTTTTAACATGCTGGGAGGAACAGGAAATGATCTGTTTTTGTGGGCTGCTGCGTGTGTTTATATTGATTCTTGTTCCACTGCTTTTCCGGGGAGATTTTGCATATTCCTGCCCCATATACAGTGACCCTGAAAAGAGAAAGTATTCTTGTTCTATCTATTTGCAAGCAGTTAATGATGAGTGAGTTTGGAGCGGAGGCACACGGCTCCCCAGGAGGCCATGTGTTCACTGGTTGCCTCTACAGCGGAGAGCTCAGCTCAGGAGCCTCATCAGGCTTCACATGAAACAAATAGGGTACGAAAATATCTGCTAAACTCTGTGTACGCTGTAATCTGCCGGTCTATGCTCCCTGTGTGGCCTAGTTAGAGCACTTCACTGTACCCAATGAGACGTGTGTATTTGCATCTCACATGCATTAATGATAATTAAGGCTATATTCTTATTTTACATTAAAGGCTTGTTTTTAGATCAAGGCTTTAAAGGCAGCGATGGATCAGCACCTTTCCGGTTTTGTTTGTACAAGGAGTTTCCATTTTAGGACCATATGAAAAGGGAAACGGATTTTTCTGGAAATTACTGAGGAAAACTGTTTTTTGAATATCTGAGAAATCTGTTCTAGTTCTAGGCCAGCAAATTTAGTGCATATATGAGTAATTGTTAAAAGTCAGTACTAGTATGAGTACCAGTTCAAGTCAGTAGTCATTACACTAGTATGTGTGTACCAATTCAAAGGGCACTTTAAGTGCTAGTGTGGGTACTAATTCAAATCAGTATTAATGCTAGAATAAGTGCTAAATCAATGTCAGGATTGGTACTAAAATTTGTGAGTTCAAAGTCAATTTTGTTTCTATTACGTGTACTAGTTTAGTCAGTATTAGAGCTAGCAGGCATACTAATTCAAGGTTATAGCAGGTACTAGTAGAAGTGATGCACCGAAATGATTTTTTTTTTACCAAAACCGATTTTTATTTTTGTTGAGTTTAATTAGTATCCAAATAATTAATCATTAATTTAATAATCAGCTCATTTAAACTGCATATAAGGCAACATTTAAACTGCATATAAGGTGATTTTATATCAACCTTTTAATGATATAATTGTGTTGTTGAAATTTAAACATTTAAATAGTGGCTGTAATAATAACTTATTTTCATGATAATTTTTTTTATTAAATAATGAAGACAGCAAGTTTAGTAAAAAGTCGATACTAATACAAAGACAAAGAGTGCTGAATAAAATTCAGTTTAAGGCCAGTGCACACTGAGTCCGAAATTCGCATCCGAAATTTTCGCACGTTAAAAAATAAATACGACCTCACGTTATGTCAATCACGCTTGCACACTGCCTCCGAAACTTTCATCCGTCATAAAAAAAAATCGGATCGGGTCCTTTTTTTCTGCGTTTCTAGCATCCGTAGCAAGCAGTTGAAAGGTGTTTTGACAATTCAGAGCCACTGAAAACACGAATTCGAAAAAA
>CM070836.1:31463311-31480135 GCA_036326025.1 Chrosomus eos | reverse complement strand
CAATGCTTTTGCGTTCTTTCCCCAGGAAAATGTTTCTTGGGGAACAAAACATTTTTGTGAGGTAATGCAGTTTCTCTGGGAATGCAAAACTTTTGCGAGCAAAAGTTTTTTGGGGGGACACAAATCATTTGCGAGAAAACGCAAAACCATAGAATAAATTTTTTTCCCTCTCCTTATATGTTTTTCCATTCACTTGTCCCTTTTGGGGCTCCGTACCATCAATACTGAATTTAACATTTATTTTACTTTTATTACAGTCAAATTTGACCCAATAATCAGGGATAGTTCACCCAAAAATTTACTCATTTACTCACCCTTATGTTGTTCCAAACCTGTATAAATGTCTTTGTTCTGCTGAACACAAAGGAACATATTTTAAAATGTTTGTAACCAAACAGTTGATGGGCCCCATTATTTTTTTCCCCATACTATAGAAGTCAATGGGGCCCATCAACTGTTTGCTTACCGACATACTTCAAAATATCTTCTTTGTGTTCAGCAGAACAAAGAAATTCATACAGGTTTGTAACAACTTGAAGGAGAGTAAATGATGACAGAATTTTCATTTTAGGGGTGAACTATCCCTTTAAGGCAGTGGTGCTTAATACAACTTGTGTGTTTGTATGTTTGTAGCCCGGATAGTGAAAAGCAAGCAGTGGTGTGAGATGTCCCCATGTTCAGAGGGCGAGATCTGCGGACTGATCTTCAATCGCTCCGGATGGACCTGCACCAAGGGCGGCGGCCGCATTAAAACCGTCACGGTGAGACACGATCTAAATATCTGTAACATTTCATTTATTCACTTAGTTGAAGCAATGTTGCATCATTCACACCACCTGTGTTTCAGCTCATTGGATAACACGTTCTAATGACTTTCATTAACTGACATTATTTCTTTATATAATGCTCAAGAGATCATGTGCATTCAGATAGATTAGAAACATCATTAGACTGACATCTTACAT
This sequence comes from Chrosomus eos, assembly GCA_036326025.1. Taxonomy (NCBI): domain Eukaryota; kingdom Metazoa; phylum Chordata; class Actinopteri; order Cypriniformes; family Leuciscidae; genus Chrosomus; species Chrosomus eos. The sequence goes on along the minus strand of CM070836.1, from coordinate 31,479,170 downwards.
ATTCATAATATATGTTTATATTTTAATGTATTGTATTTCAGCTACTGATCTGTTAAGCAGTAAATGATGTTTGCTCATTACATATAAATGAAAATTATTTTGTAAGGGTTAATGTAGAGTCAGCCTATCATTATTGCCAATTAAACACTGACGAAGTGATCTGGACCACAGGGCGATGTGTAGGGGTCTTGTATGACCCTGGACAGGTTTATTTTGTGATAATTACCATGTGACTGTATGATATTTAATGTAAACATACACTTGAGTTGGAATTATGTTATTATGTGAAGAAATACGCCTCAGTGATGTGAGTGACTACTGGGACAACAGTCAATTATACTTGAATGGTTCTGATGTTAAAATATTTGATAGCAGAATGCGGCGATTAACCAATTATAATAAAGTAGTTCAGTGTGCAGTGTAATTAAAAGCACTACACTGAATGCAAAGCCAGTGCAAAGCATTTTCACCATTGCTCAGATATTTTACTTTTATTATAATATAATGTGTGAATAGTATCAATAACTATTTGCATTTACTGTAAACTAGATGCTGTTCTTCTATATATACCTGCAAACAGTATTTACCACCCTTTACACTATATATACAGTAGTGGGAAAAAGTAATGTGCGGAGGACAGGAATAATGATGCTGAAAATTCAGCTTTGATCGGAGGAATAAAATAAAATATACTGTATTAAAGATATTTCACAATATTGCTGTTTTTAATGGGTTTTTAATCAAAAACATCACATCTTACCTTGTGGTGTGCCCTGTCTCTTGGACATGACTGTACACTATATTGTTTGTGTCTATTTTTTAACAACAACAAGAGCAACAAAAACAATTTTATGTTGCTATGAGTTTGTCTATATCAGTTTGGCAAATTGTCCCATTTTTATTTTGTGCATTCTGCATGAATTGAGATTCAAATTGGGGTGCAGTCTCAGGAAAGTTTTTAGAAATTCATCTTGACAGGCTCCTACTTGTGTGAGTGGCTGTACAGGAGATGGATTGGGCTCTGTAGTGTGATTCGTTGTTTGTAATGTGTTGCGTACATCACAGGCATAAGTGCTGAGCTCAGGGGGTGTTTGGGCTGTGCTGACCCTGCAGGCTCCTGCCCCATAATGTCTTGAGTCATTCTGGTTTTTTGAGTTGCTTTGCACAAAATGACAAGGAGCAATTATGCTGAATTAGAGGGTATTTTCGTAAAAGAAAAAGGCATATAGTGGGAAGTGAGGCTGCATATGAAACAGCCTCAGTGCAGTTCTGCTCGGGTTAGAGGGGTTGCGCCATTCAGGCAGAATGGCTGAAATCATTCATGTGTTACTGAGGGTGTGAGTATTCATGGGCTGTGTGCATATTACGGCTTTATTTGCAACGTTTGCATGCGTGCCTGTGCTTTTTGTGTGTTTGCATGTTCATTTAAAGTAAACATGAAATCAGAATTGACCTTTTTGATGCATGTTCTTGATCTTATTGTGCATAATTAATTTGTTATTCCAAAAAAAAGTTAAAATATAGTAACTTGCACCACCCTTTTTAACACCCACTTTTCATAATCTAATCAATTCCTGATTCATAAAATCAAGTCCTTTTCCACATTTTTATTTCTGTTGAATATCATGTTTCACTTAGAAGTTTATCAAGTTTTAGTTGATTTTAAGATTATCTTATTTTTTCTCTGGTATCTCAATTCTTTCTATCTCTCTCTTTTTCTCACTATTTCTCTGGGCAACTTTTGCACACTTGAAGAGCACTGCGGAAGGGAGATACTCTTAGTGTGCTCTTCTACAGGGCCGTTAGCGTAGTGCACATGCAAAGGAAGTCATTTATTATCGCATGTTAATGGCGCAATTCATTTTAAAACCTGAGCTAATTTAATATATTACCTGATGTTTAAACCATTAACATGCACTCAAGGCTTAAATGTACGGTGGCCGCGAGAGCTCAATGTGCTGCAACTGAAGAAAACGCATGTAAATAGAAAAAAGCACCAGCAAATTAAGAAAACTTTACAACAAATGTGCTGCATGTTAAATGTTCAGGATGTTTAAAATAATATAAAAAACCTCACCTTTCAAGTCATCGCACACACCACTGATGAGTAGACATTGAACAATAAGCATGTAACAGCCAGGTTTGTCACTTGTTGGGGTCCACTTGAAACATTTCTGCCCTATTTGCAGTGTGTTTCTGTATTTGGTTGCGTTGTGAGTATTTTGCAGTGTGTTTCTGTATTTAGTTGCGTTGTGAGTAATTTGCAGTGTGTTTCTGTATTTGGTTGTGTTGTGAGTATTTGGTTGCGTTGTGAGTATTTGCAGTGCGTTTCATTATTTGGTTGCGTTTTGAGTATTTGCAGCATGTTTCTGTATTTGATTGTGTTGTGAGTATTTGGTTGCGTTGTGAGTATTTGCAGTGCGTTTCATTATTTGGTTGCGTTTTGAGTATTTGCAGCATGTTTCTGTATTTGATTGTGTTGTGAGTATTTTGCAGCGTGTTTCTGTAATTGTGTTGTGAGTATTTGATTGCATTGTAAGTATTTGCAGTGTGTTTCTGTATTTGGTGGCGTTTTGAGTATTTGCAGCGCGTTTCTGTATTTTGTTGTGTTGTAAGTGTTTGCAGTGCATCAGTATTTGGTTGCGTTGTGAGTATTTGCAGCGTGTTTCTGTATGTGGTTGCTTTGTGAGTATTTGCAGCGTGTTTCTGTATTTGGTTGTGTTGTGAGTATTTTGCAGTGTGTTTCTGTATTTGATTGTGTTGTGAGTATTTTGCAGCGTGTCTCTTTATGTGGTTAGTTTGTGAGTATTTGCAGTGTGTTTCTGTATTTGGTTGCGTTTTTATTTTGCCGCATTTCTGTATTTAGTTGTGTTGTGAGTATTTTGCAGCTTTGATTTGCTACAACTGTAGGTATCATTTTTGCTGCTATGTAATCAAAGATTCTTAATAAGTGGCAGTAATGTATGTATTTGTGTTGTTTTTCAATAGACACTTATGAGACTCACTTGAAGCGCTCTGCCCTTGAAAATGAGTTAGGCGTAGTGATGCTCACTTTTGAGTGGAATTCACCTCTTGTTCTGACCCTCCTTCTTGTGTGTCTGTCTACTCGCTAGCACAGCATTGGTTAGTGTGTGTATGCCGTTGTGTAGGCATGTGTGTGTGTGTATATGCCTGCAGCCTTGTGTCTCTCAGCCTGGGGCAGCTGCCGCAGATTTCATGCCCCTGTTTCCTGCACCATATAATCTAGTCTGACAGCAGAGAGGAGTTTGCATGGGAGTTGTTTACTTATATGAGTGTGTATTGAGTTGAAATGTGCCTGTGTGTGTGAACAGATTTTTACGTCTGTGCATGATTATGGATAAGTGTCCATTTGTGGGTGATTGCGATTAGTGTGTGTGTGTGTGTGTGTGTGTGTGTGTGTGTGTGTGTGTTGTGTGTGTGTGTGTGTGTGTGTGTGTGTGTGTGTGTGTGTGTGTGTGTGTGTGTGTGTGTGTGTGTGTGTGTGTGTGTGTGTGTGTGTGTGTGTGTGTGTGTGTGTGTGTGTGTGTGTGTGTGTGTGTGTGTGTGTGTGTGTGTGTGTCAGCAGAGGCAGTTTTCAGCAGATTTGTGACAGCTATTCTTAGATGGTGAAAGATATTGATATGCTTCTGGAAAAGTGTTATGGCCTTTATTGTGAGGTCTAACAGGGAATTAACAAGATAATATGATTACCAAGTTAAGCAGGTGTTTCATAAATCAGTGAAACCTTTAATAAAGAGGGTTGTACTTCTTGTATGTTGCAGTTGCTGACCCATATGGGTTTTTCAATGGCTGATGGTGATATCTAGAAAGCAGGGAAATCTATCTAGAAATAGTCAGTATAATGCTGATATGTTCATAATACATTTACTGGACTGAAGAAACTTAGGTTTACTTGATTATCCATACATCATGTTAAAATGTGAGGCTTTTAAAGAACATTTATTTGTTCATCTGTCAATCATAATACGTTTTGTTTTTCGACAAAAACTACTTTGATCATAAAACCAAGAATTTAAATGATTAAATGATGTTTATATGCATTTTATGCAAGTAATGTTATAAATATTTCATCTTAAATTTTAGCCTTAAACTGACAAATTGAAGTGATTTTCATTCCTTAGAGTATGAACTCCATGTTCTCACATTATTATGTAGCCTGATGTATCAAATATAATACAAAACGTAAAAAAGCATATGTAAATTTTTTTTTGCCAAAAGGCTCAATAAACTGTTTCATCGCAAAATATTAAATTGGTCTGACCTTTAATCAGTTTACATGATTTATCAGACCTTATGGGAGAGTTACATGGACATTTACTCAAAAGGCATACACTGGTCCATTTTCACAAAAACAATCTTCTATAGTGTGGTCAGGACCTTGACTCAAAGACGAGGGGTCCTGTATCACCAAAGTTTTTTTTGTGCTAATGCCTGACTGATGTTGATTATCACTTATTACATGACTACTTATCTCATAAATAAATAAGGGGACATGAAATATTGATTTGAGTTTTATTATTGTATTATGCAAGATGAAAAAGACCACAGAGTGGTTTGAGAAAAATGAAACTCACAGCTATGTAGGAAATTGGTTGCTTGTAATATCTGGAGAAAGCTATCCATTAGCATAGCCATCCATCTCAATGGCAGCTGCACGGCTAAAATATAAGTTAATGTAAGTCTATTTCATAGCTTTGAGTGCTTTCCAAAAAAGTAACACTAGTAAAACTAGTATATTATAATGAAAAATTTGCAATGTATACGTTTCTTGCAAAACAAGTTGTTGTTTTTTTTTTGTCAGAATACACAGCCAATTTTGAATTGCTGTCATTCTAACCAGCCAAACCTTTATCAATTACAATGATAAATCTTTTATTACTTCAATTTTGTTTTAATTTTATATATAATTTTATATGTAAATTATTTACAGAATTTACAGTTTAGTGTTCATTATACAAAATGTTTGACGATATTTTGTCAAGATTGATCCATCAGAATTATATATTCCAGATGGCAGTGTGGTCAACCTATGTATGACTATTCTGTTGGCAGACCTTCTTAAATTGTTAATTCACCCAAAAATTAAAAAAGGTCATCAATTACTTACCCTCATGTCATTCCAAACCAGTAAGACTTTTGTTCATATTCGAAACACAAATGAAGATCTTTTTGATTAAATCTGAGAGCTTTCTGTCCCTCCATTGACAGCTACGCAACTACTGTGACGCTTCAAAAAGAGCATAAAGAGATCCAAATTTCTAAAGAGACTATCACTTTATATGATGAACAGATTGAATTTAGGTTTTTATTCACATATAAACATTGATCAGCAAACATGAACAACATGAGGGTGAGTAAACTGTTTTTGGGTGAACTAGCCCTTTAACTTTAATAGCAACGACGAGTCATAAATCCAGTCTGCTTATACGGGTATGTCACAGATTAATTTGTGCATGTTTCAATTTGCAACAACATTGGATTGCATTTGTGTAACAGAATTGCTGTATTCATATTATGCAAAGATGACTGAACAGCAAATGCATCATGGGGTGGCGAATCAACAGAAACAGACGGACCACAAGCACAGAGTGGTTATCCGTAGGCTCGATTCCAGAAAACGTGTGCAAATGGAGTGTGTTTATGTGTACATACGTATGCCGTCTTTCTGCTGTGGCATGCACACACCTGCAACTTTCCTATATCCAGCCCCCCCAGCGTGCAGGGGATTCAGACAGAGCCAGGTTCTGACCCGCTAATGGAGTTAGCATATGCAGCATGCTGAATCCCTGCCAGACATTAATACAGATCACTCACGAGGGCCCCTAAACACGCCGGCCATTTGTCTTCACTACTGAACTGCTGAAAGGTTCAAATTTGCCCTAGTCTCAGGAGCCCACTGCTTTGGCATGTTATGCACTGTGGAGATATTCACAGAGATGGATATGAATAGGAAACGAAGAGGACGAGAGTGCGAATGGGTCCTGTTTTCTGGGGAGAAGGGCTTGAGAGTGGGTGGGTGGCATGTGAACTCTGTCCGCTCACAAACCACTGAGTCATGCTGTCATGTCATTTATAGTCCCTGTGAAAACATAACGCTCTTGCGAGAACAAGGATGTTTCCGAGGATCGGTCATTATATGTGCTTACCTGGTGTTTTCTCAACATGTGGTTTTCTCTGTCTGCTTTTATTAAGCTTCTCTGCGTGAGTGCAGATTTGATAGATAACATGAAATCAAAATTAAAGTCACCTTGAAAGCAAAAATGACTATTTTGCAGTGTTTATTTATCTGGGCAGATTTTCTTTCTAAATTCATGTCCTTGTAATCTTTCATCATAATAACTTCCCCTCCCTCATGCAGTGTCATCTCTTCTCTTCTCTGATGACAACTTGTCACTCACACGAGATCACACCAACAGCAATCCAATGAACCAATCAATTCCCAATGGACATCAGTCTGTCTGTCTGTCTGTCTGTCTGTCTGTCTATCATTCTGTCTCTCTCTGTAAGGCATTTAAACCTTCAACCTTAAGGCTTTTTAAAGGCTTATTAATCTAAGCAGCCAAATCTAACTTTTAATCAAACACTGCTGTATCAATCCAACAAGTTTATCTGGACAGTTTTGCTTTTCTAATACAAAACAAATAGTTATATGAATATTTTTTGAATTTCAGGTCATTTTTATTCTACCTGCATTCAAATTCAAATTGCAATTCTGCTTTCTGTGTGGTTCCTCAATTTAAATCAAATTTAGGAATTTAACTGGGAGGGGGAGATACATTCCCAATTCAGCTTTTAATGAAGCACAACCCTGCTGTGCAAACGTGGAATTAGGAGTAAAATGCATGTTAGAATAACATGGTTTCTTCATTTTATTTTTGTTGCAAAATTCAGTTTCTTAGCTCATCCCAGGCTCATCCTTTTCCTTGCTGTTGTTGCCTTAGGCGTGTTCACTGGGGCGTTATTTTCCTGATCTTTTATCTTCTTTATTATTCTAGGTTTTGTAATGCTGCTTTTAACCATTTGTATTATTACAAGCTATACAATTATATAGAATCAAACATATTTTAGTCAAACACCAAAAAGGTTAAATTCCCCTCCTGTGTTTAAACCAAAGCTACTCCCTTGCTTCTCTGTCTGTGATTTTTCTCTTTTGACGGTGTGTCTTTCTCCGTCTTAATCTCTGCCTCCCCTCGGTTTCTTCTGGGTAATGGCATTGCTCTGTCACTGCACAGTCATCAGCACCGAGAGAAAGGATGAAGGAGACGTATAGAGGGAGGGAGAGAGCGACGGAGCGGTGCGGAGGAATGAGGCGATTGTTTTCAGCCAGCCGTTGTAGGGGCCGTCTCGGTGAGATCGGCTGCGACAGGGTCAGAGTAAACACAGCGGCTCATCCACGAGCCGTCTCCCTCGCTCCGCCTGCTCGCTTTCTGCTCACGCATGCACTGTTAGAGGCCACTAAATATCTGACACACTGGAGAATTGGCAATCCTTTGAGATTCTGTACCCTTTTCAACCTCTCCCCTCTTCTTTTTATTGAATACATTTATGGAGCCGAGCGCGTGGCGCAGCGGGTCGCCTGATTTGATTCTTCTTCGCTTCGTCCGTAGGGAGGAGGGCATCCAAATTCAGCTCTGTGGGTCCTCAAAGGGGCCTGTGTGACACAGCGGTGTGTGTGCCTTTATTCATAATTGAGAGAAATACATTAGTCGAGTGCCAGCGTGGGATGTTTTTTCTAATTGAAGTGGCAAGGTGTTAGCAAAAAAGAAAACACCCTTACTCTCAGCAGAGTGACGCTGGGAAATCTATCTAACTTGTTATCTGCTGTCGCAGGCTGTGGGTTTATAAAGCCTGGCACAGATGCGGCTTTATAGTTTTTTTATGATATAATAATATTTACAAATCAAATTTTTCATTGTTAAAATGATTGTTATGCATTCAGCCCTTGTAATGAAAGGCTAATTTAGTTTTTTTGTTTAGTTTTTTTGCACCTGTTCAGTTGTGCATAATCATAACGGAAAGCTCATGATCCTTTGTCAACAAACCTCAAACAACAAGGCACAGAAAAAGATTTTTATGAACCAAATTGATGAGAGACTGTAGACTTGTTCATTCTTTTTTCCATTGCTTAGTTGATGTAGAATTAAACGTCTCCTTACTATTATGAAAATATATGGTTTGTGAGTTTTCTTAATGCAGTATCGTTTTACGAGAGCAAAGGATATTAGAAATGCTTTAGTTTTTAGCATCATATAGAGAGCTACAATTTCTGCCTCATTTTATAAAGAAAATCCAACTATGATTATGCACTCATTATGGTTTTGAAGTGAGTAACTTGAAGTAGCATTGACATTATAGCTCAGTTGCTATTTGAATGATTTACTCATTTATCTCTCTTTCTACTTGCTAAAAATAGAAATTCCCTAATCATAAATGTCTATAGTAAGACATTTGAAACTTGACACTTCTAAATAAGACGTTTTTTTGTCTTGTTTTCCAGGAAAAATAATAGACAACCAAAATTGAAAATAATTTGAGAAAAATAGATTTTTGGATTAACTATTCTTTTAATAAAACCCTACAACAGAATATTTTTTCACTTGATTATACAAAAAACCCACATTGAAACATCTTCCAGTGTTGGAGAAGATAAAATGCATTGATAAAAGGCTTTTAATGTCAAATATAGGCCCTCAATTGTTCACTGTTGCTTTCTGCAAATATCTAAATTCTTGTCAAGTAACACATTTAGTCAAATAAATCATATAAATTGTATATTTTAGGACAACAAGTGTACGCCTACAATGTCAAAACAGGTTTGATTGAAAAGCCCTGAGCACATCCATGCAAGTCTCATTATGTATTTGGTGCTCAAGAGATCGTTACGAGTAATTGCCTTATCAAAGCTGCCTCTAATCAATATCAAAATGTTTCCGTTTATTTCAGAGCGCAGAGAATGAGCGCAGCACAACACTGGCAATTACATCTAAATGTGCCATTTCTGTTCGGTTAGCTGGTCGACAGATACAGATTGCCTTGTTAAGGTTTAAGTGAATTAAACACGCGTTCTGTTCTTTGAGTTTTCTTAGCACACATCATTCTTGATTTCAAAAACTCTCCTCCCTCACCACTTCTCCCTCTTAAAACGATTCCTTTATGTTTTTGGCCTCTTCTCTTTCCTTTTAGAAGCCCCTCTCAGCCAGCCGCCTCGTCACTTAAACCACGTTTAGGCCATTTTCCATCTGAAGGATTGCCAGGGTTTCTTTGAACTATGGGTTTTGCATCCCACATGCAGCGCTTCACATTTCCCAGAGGAATATTTCGGAGATGTTTGCTGCGGGTCTATCAGGCCCATGATCAGAGGATGTCTAATATTGTCCTTCTCAAAGGCCCCCGCTTCTGTTTTGGATTTTTTTGAAGACATAGCCTATTAGCATACCGAGACTAGAGTGTTAGCTCTTCTACTACAGGATAACCAACAAGATGAAAAATTCGTTTGAAACATCTTCCAAAAGAAGGTACTTTCAATAATGCATTTGAAGTGATTGATACCGCAATGCCTCAAAGAATTTAAATGCCAAGAGATGATCATATGCAGCTGGGATTAAACTATGTCTCTAGACAACCCTCTTTACCAGTTCATATATGCGTCTGTTAATTTAGTAATTTCTTTATTCGTTTTTTAACTCTCTTTGTCATGGGAGCCCTGCATCGAGCAGAGAACAAAAGAGTAGCATTAAAAAAAAACACATGAAAGCCAGAGAAATGCTCTCACTCCATTGTGACCTCCTCTCCCACAGGCGACTTGAAAAGCACATATCGCACCAGTGAATCTAGCCTCCTTTTGAAATTCATTTCATTGAGATGCTTGATAAAGCCTGAAAAATGTCTCCTAACTATTCGCTGACTGGAGTTTAGCAGTCATTTTCAAAGGCTACTCTATCAATATACGCTATATTACCCATCAGGTTCGTCCCTGCAGTTTGCCAGTGATTTATAATTGCCTTAATTGCTCCACTCGCAGCCACTGGAGGAGATTAATCAAACCTTAAATTCAAAATCCAGCCGAGGCCAGTCGGAGGAACGGCCCTCGCCGCCTCCCGCAAAGGGCACGTATCGCTTTTAATTCGTAACCGGTCCTGCTGTTACTGTTGAAATGGAGACTAACGCGAGTGTGTTAATGCACGTCTCCCACGGTTACAAAATCACTAATCCCTGCCTAAACGGCATGAGGTTGAACGGCCACACTCTTCCAAATGCCTTCCATAGGCCTGCTTCACACATCATAAAAATAAGCATCAGTGCATGCATTTTTAATAGTATGTTTGTAAATGAACAATGAACGCCTAGATTTATAAAGGCAGTGAAGAAATAAATATTCGAAAGGGATAGTTCACCAAAAAAAATCATTATTAATTCATCCACATATCATTTCAAACCTGTATGACTTTCTTTCCTTCTGTAGAAGACGTATTGAAAAATATCTTTGTCCATAAAATGAAAGACGGGGCAGTTTGTAATACATAGACAGAGCTGTATTTACTCTTTGAGAGAGTAAATAGTGTTACTGTTAATAATATTGTCTCTGTTAAGCACTTTTTACCTCCTGCAACGCGAACACCTGGAGCAGTAGCATCATTTGCGCTAATGATAGCTAATCCGCTCAATTAGCAAAGTACACATTTGTAATCTGGGCCTCTCTGCTAGCAGGCAAGTTTACATACTCTTCATCTTCCTCTTGCAGACTAATGCCCTACGACATTCACAGTACTGTGGCGGCACACAATCCCCTGTGGTAACATGCTAACAGAGGAGCTGTTTCATCCGATTGTTTGCAGGCAAGAGAAATGGCTTATTTTTTCCACATGTCCCTCTCTCTCTGTCTCTTACTCAGTCTCGTTCTACCTCTTTCCGTCTTTACCACATGAGACCGCATTCACCTATTTAGCCCATTAATTAGCATGAACAGTTAATAGTGCTTCCCACAATAGCTGCCTCAGCAGTTTTTTCTCCGAGTTGGTGTCACCAAATCAATATCAAGTCGAGCATAAAGCACTGGAGGAACTCAGTCGTAAGAAGCAGGACCTTTGCTCAGGTCATGGCTGCTTCTCTCAATGATTTTTCTGTTAGAAGCAAGCCATCCCTGCACCTATATGCATAACACCATGTGAATTTGTTTTTCTGTACTTTATGATTGTACGATATATGACACCAGTAAGATCAGATTTTGGTAACAACTGAGCACTGACGGGGCGTTTTACATCATCAAAAGAGTGAAACAGTTCGGTTTCAGAAGTAAAAATCCTGTTCATTTTATCTTTGCAGGAGCTGATTTTTAACAAAAATGAATAAACCTTTGAAGACAGACCTACTGTGACTTACGAGGTTGTTATTGGATGGCTTATGCGTTTGTTCTGTCAGTCCGTATTATTTCAACTTATATTTTAAAGCAGAATTCCTGTTGAAATCTGCATTACCCATGATTCTGCTGAGAAATCTCTGCCAATCAGAGAATCGTGACACACAAACTCTTGAGCACCCGCCCACTCCCATGAAGCACAGTGAATGATGTAATTGAGTCTGTTTCCTTACTCTATCAAACTTATTAAATAGTTGCATGCATAATATGCATATTTTGCAATAATTACTCAAAATATATTATTTCTTTAAACTAAATTATTATCTTTAAATCAATAGTTTTGTATTTCTCCATTTTTATTTTATGTAATTCGCAAGGATTGTAGTTCTTTCAAAGCCGTGGTAACACTTTATTTTACAGTGTCCTTGTTACATGTACGTTGTAAAAATAAGACTCGCAAGACTCTGTTTTCTGTGCTGCACACACATCCAAAGCGCTTACAGAAAGTTATTTTAAAGTGATTTTAAAATAGTCTTGTAAACACAGTTGGTTAAAACGCATGTGCAACAGTATATTGGATCCGCACAGCTCTTAAAGTGACAGCAGCCTAATATTGCTGGTCTTGACTGTATAAAGGCTGATATGCAGCCTAAAGGCCTGTTCACACCGGGACGAATTTCGCGTGCGATATTCGCCGACATTTAACGCCTCGTGACTAAACAATGGGTGCCAATGTGAGTGTGCACACCGAGGCGTAAAACGGCACGCGTAAAAGCGTAATTTTTCGAGTTCGTTTTTTTTGTTTGGCGCACCGCGTCAAAAACTATTCGACCAATGAGATTGTCGCTTTTGCTCACGTGTCTGGAGCTTCTGAAGTTACAGTAAACACAACTTGGGGGCGCTCAAACACAAAACAGTCTTGCCGAGCACTCATACGTAATGGCGAAGAAGATATACAGCGTCTAAACTCTGCCGGGAAGAAATAAGACGAGGAATATGCAAGGCCAGATGAATGTAGAGCTGCTGGTCTTGTTGGTGTCTTTATAAAGAGACACCAACGAGAATAAAGAACTATATGACAAACGCGACAAACTTGCTCTCTTCTTCTGAGTGACAAGCGAGTGTCAGAAGCGTAAGTTGCGCAGCGCCACTTTGTGGACCGGGGTATTTCTGTTTTACATTAAGCGCCATCTAATGTCAGGGAATGAATTTGCATGTTCACTCAGCTCATCGTCAGCGAAAATCGCTTGGGTGTGAACACAAAAAACGCGTTGAAAAACGCTAACGAATAACGCGAGCCGATATTCGTCCCGGTGTGTACGAGGCTTAATATTGTTGGTCTTGACTGTATAAAGGCTGATTTATACTTCTGCGTCGGACCTACGCCGGAGCCTCTATGCTATACACTACGCGTTGGTTTTCATTTATACTTCTGCGTAGTTGTCCGTGTTGACGTGCAGTTACACATGCAAAGGGAACATGTGAAATCCGAGGGAGGGGTTCTATCAGACCAATCACAGCGCTTGCGTTCGCGTAAAATTGACGCATTGTTACATTTTTGGAGAGGTGCACATCAGGGTACGCCGAAGGGTACGCGCGCTACACACAGCCTACGACGTAGCTACGGTGTGAGTTCGACATAGAAGTATAAATTGGGCTTAACTTATGTAACTATATTTGTTATGTATACTGTACATTTCATTAAGTGCAGTGTTATTTTACTTTTAATTACAGTTTCTATACCTGAATACCTGAAAATCTTAAAACACTGTTTATTTTAATCGTATCTTTTTTGAGTTGTATTTATTTGCGCTATTGCTCATTTTTATTTGTTCTTTTTTAATTAGTAAGTGTTTCCTTGTCCTTAATAATGCTTGAAATGTATATTAGTTAGACTAGTTGCTTTTGCTATGGTATTTTTAAACCATAGGCAAAAAGTTCCTTGTGCAAGTGTTCTTTAGCCTGTTGGTTATTGTTCATGGTATTCAGCTTCAATAAAATGTGTTGCAATAAGATTTAGAATAAATGTGAATGATATCTAAAAAAATGTTTTTACCTTATTGGTAAAAATCAAAATAAGGAATCGAAATAAGGAATCGAAATAAGGAATCGATAAAAATTGGAATCGATAAAATTCAAACGATACCCAACCATTGTCAGTATAATTACAGTGTAGGGGCACCTTAAAAGAAAAAGTTATGAGGTTTACAGTCTTTTTGTCTGATGTTTCACCTAGTAGCTGGTTGTAATAAAGACTTTTAAATAAAGACTTTATTAAAAACCCCAATAGGAAAAATACTTCTAGAAAAAGTGGTTGGGCACTGTTATACTCTGTTGTGTCATCATTGACATGCTAATGATACTGCGCACAGCTAAATTACAATTTGTTGGCTCACGCTGACTGAAAGAAGGATTTTGAGGTCATTTTTAGTACAATTGTAATAATGAGAACTCTAATGAACAATGTATTTATCTTGCTTATCTTGTAGACAAGTTCTTCATTTGAGACTGGAGGACTGTTGCTCAAACTTCATCTGAGGCTAAGATTCATTTGCCAAAGCAATTAGCCCGCTGTCGATCATGTCACACCAAGCAATCAAAGATAATTCCCAAAGTTTGTCTCAGACAGCAAAGCTGTGGCAAAAATCATATACAGTAGTGTGCACTGAGCTTACGTGATAACACTCTCAGAATTCTCCTCACATCTCGAGGTGAAGGAAGAATGTGTCTAGGATCTTGAAGAACAGAAATTGGAAAAAATCAAATCAAAAAAGCTTGCAGCCAGTTGCAGGATTTTCTTGTTTGCTTTTGCTGTTCTTGTTGTTTTCATTTAACAATGCAGCATGAGTGCTTAGCATTTAGATGACATGTTTGAGGAGAGGTGCAGCAGATCAGATGCACTGCGTGAAGGGTTTCACAGATAGCGCCAGGCTTCCAGGGCAGAGAGGCATACGGGCAGGCGGGCACTGGAAAAACCAGCTCTACCCATAGAATCACGGGCACTGTCAACACCATTGTGAATGATTCAGTGACGAGCCAATCAGCACGGGTGCCAACGAACAGCTTAGAGTGCCTTCTGCATGCCAATGAATGTAGCGGCTCCGAGAGCCATGAGCCTGCCAATGAGGGACTTGAAGTCTTGAGGGTTAAGAGGTTTTTATAAACATTGAATGAGCAAGTGAAAGTTGGAAGTTTCTTCAACTTGAAACTTCAAAAAAAAAAAGCCCTGTGAAGCAGAATAAGTCTGGCAATTTAGGTGCTTTTAGAGCCCATATAACCAGACCGCAGAAAGACTTGTATAACCCCAATTGCAGGGTTGAGATGTTGCGACAGTCAGGCAGGTTTGGCAGCACTAACTAAATCATTCTACATGGCATATTTCGCGGAAAGAGTATTAAAGAGGGATGGATGGCTGGGTGGGTGGATGGATGGATGGGTTGGATTGTCTTTTGTGGTATGTCAAGTGACACCTTCTGTCTCTCTTTGAAAGGAAGTGACTTAAAACTGCAATTCTCGAATGGTCTAAGACCGCTCAAAACGAGTCAATCCAAATCAAACCCAAACCATGTTACAATGCCGACATTACAGCAGAAACAAAATATGTGTATGCCTGTTACAAAAATGAATTCTGGTCTAAAGCTAATTTTTTATAACACACGTTACATTAATTAAGCCTAAAGTTGTGCATAATTAAGGTAATGGCACTTGAGTGAAGGTGGATTGCCACCGATGTCCACTTAGCGTTGTCAAGCTGTCGATAGCCTTCACGTCACTAGCTCAGAGAGGACAGGCCTGAATTTTATTTGATGTTTTGTTTTATTATGTGTAGGGGGCAGTCGACTGTGAGGGACTTTGTATTTGTTTTATTTTGTCATTAAAATGTGTGAATGTTCGCCGGTTTCCGCCTCCTCCTTCCCATAACAACGAGCCCCGTTGGTGGCTAAACGAATGGGTGGGTCTTAGCTATAGACATGTCTTACTGAGAGCCCTCTGCATACGTCCAGAGCCATATAGAGATATATATATCTCTCTATATGGCTCTGCATACGTCATCTCCTTCATCGCTCTGATTGGGTTTAGGTCTATCCAATTGCGCCAAGAGGCATTTGAGGGACGTCCGTTGGTGACGCCCCTTTGGAAATGATTTGTCTATGGAGCTTTGCCCCAGACCCTTACTCAGTTTCAACTGAGAAGGATCTGGTTTTAACCAGGCTAGCCTTTTTGGCTGTTTTCGGTTAACTGGGAGTGATGTGCAATGACGTGCTGCCAAAATGGATATGGCCGGCTCTGCCCACTTTGGGCTTCAAAAATGCTCTTCAGAAACATACGAGTGACTTCACAGACACTACCTCCATATTTTTTTACGGACTATGGTCATTGTCAAGATAGAAATTTCAGAAAGCTAAGTGGTAAATATTAATATTTTGACATTGCTACTTATCATGAAGGACAACTTGACTTTTGTTATTTTTATTTTATTTT